>JAAAKE020020971.1:0-10373 GCA_010014785.2 Anisolabis maritima | reverse complement strand
AATTGTTTGTTGTTTTGTATTATGTAATTTATAAATTTGTATTTGTGTTTGATTGGACCTAGCCACCGAGGAATTGTTCCTCTAAGCAGTTCGTAAATAAATAAATAAATAAATTTATTTATTTATTTTATAAAAAAAATTCATATAAAATATTTTTATAATGTATTATAATATATAACCATACTCTAATTTTTATATAAAGTATTGTTTTGACTAACTTTATTTATGTACAATGTACCTTTTTTGATTGAAATATGAATATAATTAATATTAAAAAATTCTAAACTTATAAATGTTCGGGCTGAAAGGCGGGAAATAATTTAAAAAAAATATATTTAATTCTGGTTCTCAAAAATGTGCATAGAAATGTATTATCCATAATTATATTCAAAGTTAATTTTTTGATTTTGAGTTAAGATTTTTATGTTAATAAAAATTACTATCCTTAGGGCTTATTGAATTGCTCATATCAGAGGAAAATGTGCTCCGGCTAGACACTCACTCTATCTGATTAAATTTTGAAATTTTAAATATATATGTTTATAAACATATACTATCCCTCGATTAATGTAGTTAATTGGATCCGAAATTTCACTGCACTTATTGCTAGTTGTTTAATAAAATTAGTAAAATTTATTATGCAGAAAAATAATTACTCTGGGTTTATTTATTTAAAAAAAATATAATATTTCCTTTTAAATAAAAATAAAGCCCCCACCCTATGGTCAAAAGGTTGGAGATAGTGACTCTTTTCAAACTCAAATTCGAAATTGTAGATAATTTAATTCTCGTTATCAATTGAAAGGAATTTTTATCATTAATCTGCACTGTCATTTTATTATTTTTTAAAAGTTAAAAAGGGAGTTCCTTCTCAATGAATTACCAATAAATTCTAATCATTTCAAAGGAAATACTATAACATATATTTCTGATGTTGAAAGAAGGCCTAATTTTAAATATCCCATAAACGTAACAAATCAACTAAATAAACCTGAATCCCCTATATTAAGTAAATTTTGGCATCAGAAGCAATTTTGACTATATACAATATTATTATACGTGGAAAAATTCTTATTGGGAGGGGGGGGGGGGGCGACCTATCCGAGGGTCATCAGTGCTTGACTTTGCATATAACAATGATCTCGCTAGCCATTCCCCTTCTCTCAGAATAGGCCTCCCGGCCTATATAAATAAATAAATAGCTCTTACTTTCAAATAAAACAAACAACTACAATAACAATAGGATAGGAGATAAGGAAAATTTAAAACAAAGTTTTTTCATAATAACAAAAATATTTGACTAACATTTTAAAATTAAGGAAATAATTTCTGGTAATATATTTGAAACAATCTCTTCTATTATAGATTTATTTATAATTAACCAAATTTTTTTTTATTTTTCATTTAAGCATCCTACTATTTATGTTAATTTAAATTTTTTTTAATGTTTAATTTTCTTCACAAAATAATATTTTTTGTTAGACCATATGTTTCCAAACTGTGGTACACATAATATTACCGCTTCCAGAATGTCAAGCTATCGGTACATGACAAAAAAATAATATAATAATATAAATATATTATGTATAAAATTGCCTTTTTTTTTAAGTTTTCGGCATCTGAGGCCATTTAGACTCCGTCCATATTTATTTAAAACATTTGGTATCCAATATGATTTAAAGAAATTTTTTTCGCTTTGGACTGGGAGCTACCTCTGCACCAAGGGACCGGGCTTGTTTATATCTATTGTCTACTCTATTAGAATAATCTATTACTTTTGTAAATATTAATGACCTCTGGCCGTTGATCGAGTAGACAAAAAAAAAATGGGTCCCAATGTTTTAACAAAACAGAGGATCAGTAATTCTATGGCTATGAATTAATTATAATAAATATGGGTAGATAAACTCTTTATATTTATAGTAAGGGAAACATGCAAAAATCGTGACCTCTAAGAACAATTGTATATAATTTAAAGAAAAATGGAGGAAAAATAATAAATTGAATTGTTTAAAGTCTAAATGGTCTCAGATGCAGAAAGGACTAAAAAAAATTGCAGCCGTCAGGCTGCAAAAAGAAAATGTTTTAAACTTCGTAAAAAAAGGCAATTTATAAAAATTCTTAATATTATAATATTATATATTAATTCGATATATTTTAATCTTTTGTTTTTGAATGTGGAGACAAGTAAAGCAAAGCTATGAATTAGACTAGTTTTCCATATATATCTAAAAGACCTCCGATCCCGAAATACATAAAAGAAAAAAAACTAAATAGGTTAAAGTCAAAATTAAGAGAACTGGTGATATTTAGGACTTTTTTTTCTATTCCTTTACGAGAGAGTAAGTAGATTGCTTTATATCATAAAATTAGCCCGATGCTCTTCAAAGTAGGACATCCTCCTTAGAATAGGTTGTTTGGTTGAAAGGGCCCGGGTGGAATTAGTTATAGGAGTAGTTCTTTGATAGAAATTAATATAGGAGGAGTTAGAGATCAAGTAACTTCATGAGGTGCCGATAGATGGCCACGGCCTGTCGGCTGGATCTGAGGTGTGTGTCTCTATGCACGAAAGCATCTCAGGTAAATAAACGGAGACCCCGGTAGGTGAGTCTATAGGGTCCAAATGAATGAACAAAATTAGCATAGGTTAAATTTATTATTTTCAAGAAGAAATAGTCCCTTCTGATCGACCTCAAACAAAAGAGAAAATATTATTATCTTGAATAAATATTCAGAATACATTTATTTTAGTTCAAAATATCATTAATAGTTCATTAGCACTCGATAAGACTAGAATATTAAAAATAATTTTTACTTTGCGGTTTCAAATAAAAAATTTATTCGTTTAAAAGGATTGTTATCAAAGTTTTTCATCATTTATTTTTTAATTTTTTCAGATTATATCGTGAAGAAAGATAAAATGGATAGCAGAAGAAATATTACTCCCAGAATAATCAGATCAACAAGTTTTGGTCCAGTAATTACTCCGGTAAATATACATTCATTTATTTATTGTCTTTGGTATAGCCCCACCTACCAGGATCTAATTTTATTTACTCGATGTATAGATTTGTATCTGCATCCCTTCAAGGCACGATGCACACGGCGCCACGCACGTCAGGCGAGTGATGCGAGTCCTGAGACATATTGACTGCAAAGGCAGAGTGCACACATCTATATGCTATGTGTGCAGAGCCCACCAATATGTTTCAGGGCTCGAGTCATTTTGTCGTGTCGGGTGCCTAAGTTACTTTTTTCTATTTCCTTAATGGGAATGGGTAGAGAATGAGCCGTAGCCAAGCCAGCAAGCAATTTCGGGATACATAACATTATTAGGGAAGGTTGTAGGCAAAGATGCCCTAATTAATTAATAAATTTAATAGTACTTCATTTGACCTACAAACTAGAATTCTTTCCTTTATATATTGTACTAAACTATCAGTAATCCTCATATGTTTTTTAAATATTTATAAATTTTTACCAAATTACCTATTAAGAATATTTGTGTTAATTTTTTTCAGGATGGAAGCAAAGATCTCTACGATGCAGTTGCCTCGAAGTCGATTGTGGGAATTGATTACTGGCTGAATGTAGTCAATGTTCCAGTAAATACAAATTTCTTCCAAAAAGGCACTGCAATGCACGCAGCAGCTCAGCTGGATGATCCCACATTTTCTAAATATTTATTTGAAAGAGGAGGATCTTTGGATACGTATAATGATCGCCATGAAACTCCTTTAATTACAGCCCTTAGGTTGAAAAAAACACACAACGCTAGGTTCTATATCCAGGCCGGGAGTCCTTTAGATGCAACAGATCGTATAAGTAGGACAGCTCTTCTGATTGCTTGCAAATTAGCGCTTTATGAAATAGCATCGATGTTGATATACCGAGGAGCAAATGTGAATTTGGGCGATTTCCTCGGAACACCATTACACAACGCGGTATTCAATGGTCATATGGACCTAATTCGTCTTTTAGTAGAACGAGGTGCTGACTTGGATGCGGAAGATCTTTGCTTCCATAGAACTCCACTCTGTATGAGTGTTTTCCAAGGGAGATATGACATCGCTAGGTTTCTTGTAAATCAAGGAGCCAATATCGAACATGTGGACCGTTTCAACTTAGTACCTCTGCATTTGGCTGCCATTGGAGGACATCCTGAAATGATCACTCTCCTCTTGAATCGCGGTGCAAATATCCATGCTCAGGATTCTCTTGGAAATACGCCATTGCACAAAGCTGGTCAGTATGAAGAGGCGGACTGTTTTGCACTTCTTATTCGGAAAGGAGCCATACACAGTAGAAGAAATGCACTAGGTATGAAATGCAGAATGGGCGCTCCAGTGTGCGGTCAAGACCGCATTTCTGATTATCATTGCTGATGTCAAAAAAATTTTATATCATTATGGACTGATTTTTTAATTTAAAATTTTTTGATCTATGCGTATATCTTTAGGTTGTAAAATAATTAATATTCATTTAGATATAAATTTGACAAGTCACATGGTCAGGATTGTCTTAAAGAAGAGAACATTTAATTTCGACTACGAATTGATTTGAATAAATTTGCCTGTAAACTCTCCAAAATTTTTTACTTAATATTTTTTCATATATTCGATTTATTTTTGCAATTTTCATTAGACTCTATGGTGCCTCTTATTTTCTCTCTTCTGGCTAATTCACTGAATTTTAGTAATATTATAATGAATAAGCTTCCTATTTAATATTTTATTTCTTCAAATATATAGAAATTGTACAAACAAATTACTATTCAATTAGTGAGAAAAGATTTTTAAATTTGTTTTTATATTAGAATGAAAAAATAAGAAGGAAGTTATAAATATTTTGTGATTATTATTTTAATTTTTATAATTATTAATAAGTTTTGGTAAACTAATATTTAATATTTTTAACTTTGTTACTGTGATCTTTAATCATTTTTAATGTAAAGTAAAAGAAATAATATTTTTTTACTGTGAAATAAAAAATTCTTATCTTATTCTTAACTTGTATCCAAATATTTGGAAGCCTACCTTTTTTTTATTCAACAAGTCTAGTATAGTGAAATTTCTATATACAGGACACCCTCGGGGCTCACAAATGTGTTTAATATATAGGGGGGTACAGTATTTGGAAGTTAAATTAACTTAAATACAAAAAGTACTATTCCCTTCAAAAGTAAATTTGATTCGTCTTAATTGATATTAGGAGAGCTAGATGAATTTCAAAATCATCAAATTTCATAATGTTTTAGTTATTATTAAATGTATTATTTTCGGATTTCTGTAGGTCTTCTAATTAGAAGGAAGTTATAAATATTTTTATATAATTATTATTATCCATTAAGACCAAACAAAAGATATAGGTTGTCCAATTACATTTGAAGGGAGGAATCCGGCCGTTCGAGGTGTTTGTAAAGTAGAAGTATCCGAGGTTTCACAGTATTTAGGGGAATTTAAATTTTAAATTTTATTGAAACTAAAAAACTATATTTAAGAAGATATTTAGACAACAGACGATTTATTGTTGGAGAAGGCTAAGGAAGAAGTGCGGTATGAAAATGGTGATAGGCGGAGCCTGCTTCCTCTAAAAGGATCTAGCTAGCGGGGAAGTAACTATAATCTCTCCATTTAATTGATTGAGTTATTCTTGGTTTTTGCTTTTTGCTGACTGGGTTTTAGAGAGGGGTTAAAATCTGAGAATGTCTCGATTATAGTTCTTTTTTATAAAGCACATATATTCAATTTGGATGCTAAAACTCCTTTTCTCACCCGCATCTTTTGAAGGAAAACAACCTAAATCAAAACTCTTTTATTTATTTAATTAATGTAAATATCGTCATTTTAACATACACCTCTTATATTTATTCTAATGGATGAGGAAATAATAGGTCGAAACTAGATATTGTGGCACTTTTACACACTTACTATCTGATCAACCAATCCATTCTCTTGAACCTAACGATCTTTGGCAAGCATAGGATCCATTATGTTTCCAGAGATCGAGATCGCATGCCTTCATCAGACTGGATTGGTTGCAATATATAAAAGAACCGTAGTTCCTTCTCATAAAGATGTGGTCCTTTAAATAAAATAAATCCTGTTTTACTATGAATATTAAAAATAAGTAAACTCTTTTGTTTTGTCTTAATTAATAATTGGGAGAGCTGTATCCAAAAATAATAATTTCAAACTATGTAAAAAATGAAATTTGGTAATTTTGGATTTGATGTAACTTTTAATTAACTATTAAGACCAGACAAAAGATAGATTTTGTTTACTTATTTTTATTTATTCAATAGAACGCCACTAGCCCTCTGGGCCCTGCTCGCCTCTAGCTTGCATCTAATATTGTGAGAGCTTCCAATTGGACTCGCTAGATGCCGATGCGAAAAAAAAGATGTATCCTTGCTAGAGAGATTATATTATATTTATTGGCAACCGCGAGATGATGTTTTCACTGGGAGGGATGTCTTGGTGTAACGGCTGCATATCCGCCGCGAAAGGGGATAGTCCCTAGTTCAAATCCGGGAGACACCAGGCCCAGTCAAAACAATCATCTCGCTTATTTATCTTAAACGAAATACGAAGACTTATTGTTTTGAAAACAACCCCACCTTTTTCAAAACAAACTCCTACTATTCAATATTTATTTTTAATGGACATAATATTTAATTAAGGGTAACACATTTATTTTTAAATAAACAAAAAAACACTAGTAACTAACAAAAAAAATTTAATTTGATTATTAACAAAAGAATCATTTTTTTGATATATATAATAAAAAGAGAAGATAAATTTTTTAAATTCTATTTTAATAACTTGTCTGACTTTTTTAAAACATTTTTTTAAAATTAAAATTATGATATGGTACATTGAAATGTCCAAAATATAGATATATATATATATATAAAACGTTCAAACATCATCTGAAAGCAATGCACTTGGTTCGGTCGCCATTAGGAAACTGTGAATCTTCTTGCTCATCTCTGGTCCTACGCGTCTCACTGTAGTCAATGGGCCGGCGCCTCGTCGGATCTAACAAAAAGATTAAAATTCAAAAGGATATATATATATATAGATACACATAATGTGTATCTTTGTAGAATATTGTGTGCATATGAGGAAGGGATATAAATAGTGAGAAGCGTATAGAAAGATAGACTTTGCAAAGATAGAGAAAACGTGTATTTCCGTTGAAATTTCGATATCGATTTTTTTTGCGACCGCAATACTTTCCCACTATATATTTTATATATAGGTAAGAGAAAGTAATAATAAGAAGAGAGATAAGTAAAGATATGAATTTAGATATAAATATATAATATGTTAAAAAGATAAAGAAAATAAGTAAATATATATCAGTGTATAAATATAAATATGAATTAGATATAACACATATAACTATAAATATTAACATATATATATTTATAAAATTATTTAGCTACAAAGTTCATATGAGGTAGTGTCTTGAGAATTGCCTTGTGTTTGAGAAAGGAAAGTAAATCTTCACGATGAGATAGGTGGCTCTCCGTAGATCAGAGATATGATATATTCCTCCCTTTTCACATTTCTCTGAAAGGAAAGTAAGTAGAGTAGAGATGGGATTACCTCACTTATAAGGTGTCTCATTTGAAAGTAAAGCCGGAAAGACAAATCTCGTTACAATGAGCAAGTCTAGTTTGAAGATGATGATGATGATGATACAATATAATGGGTTAATATTGCTAATTTTATATTTAGTAACACATTTGGGTACCCTGCCTTCTAACGTTCACACTCTTAGCCAGTAGGCCAATCTCTGATCTTAATCTTTTGAGAATATTACTCAAAAGAAATTCAGGGTGGTAAAACATTCTTGGGAGAGGGCAGGTTCAGCCAAAATAAAAGACTTTATATGCTTGTCTCGAAGACGTTTCGAGACAAATCATTGTGATACACTCTCTCTAACTATCACTGTGAGAATATTCATTGTAATAGTAATATACATATGTATAAAAAGACTAACTTTATGATAACAATCGATTTTTTTGGACTGAGGATGGGATAATAAATTTGTCTCGAAACGTCTCCGAAATCGATATGCATATAAAGGCTTTTATTTTGGCTGAACCTGCCCTCTTCCAAGAATAGCTTAATATTTAAGATAAAGATGAAGCTTAGAACGAAATATATGAGTGATGCCGAGATGAAATGATACCGCTATATTTTCGGTAGGTGGAGGAAAAAAAATATTACAGTAAATTTCTAATTGAGTTTAATAGTCTAGTGTTTCGAAGGGACTTTGGCTCTTCTTCAGAGGTTTAATCATATGCATTTATTAATGAATAGTCATTCTACAAGTTTAATTCAGTGAGATGCAAAAAGACCTTGACTCTTAATATATAACGTTAGTTATATGAGTGCGTGTGTGTCATCTGAAGAAGAGCCAAAGTGCCTTCGAAATGTCTGGCTATTAAACTCATTTGGAAATTTACTATATTGTTTTTTTCTTCCATCTGCCGAAAATATAGCGGTGTCACTTCAATCGAAGCTTAGAATGTTCATATTTTGTAATGAAATAAAAGTGCAGGAGGCTACAATGCATTTTCTACCACCCTTTTGAGTATAAGGGTTCGGCACAGATTATTATTATTATTTTAGATGTTACAAATCACTTTTACACACAAATTGCGATCAACTCATATTCAATGGAGAGAGCATGATTAAAAATATTAATGTATAAACCAAAAATTCCTTGGCTGTGCTTTTCATGTTTTCTGAGTGAATATGTGGTAAAAATAATTTTTCCTTGTATAATTTTAAGTATTACATGTTATCAAAATGTAAATATTATACTTTCAATTAACCCCAGATGAAGAGCCCGTGTGCCTTGAAATTTAGGTCTTAATAAATTCATTTGGAAAACCCTCAAAAAAATCGAAAATAAAGTCTACTTACAAATTGTTAGATATAAAATTTTGTAGATTTATGTGAGATATAACTTCGGATAGAAAGGCCATTTAAGGCAACGAAGTGGCAAAATGTCACGCATGTTTTGCCCTTCATTACCATGAATAAATATAATTTTTTTTAAGGATTTTAAATCCTCAGAAAAGCACTCCTATTCTAGATCGTATGGAAAGATTTGGATTTCAAGCCAAGATCCTAAATCTTTCTTGCCAAGTGGATTTCAATCTCAATTCAAAATCATGCCCAACTCTGTAAAAAGTTTATTATTAAGCTCAAAAAAAAAAATATTTGGAAAAAAATTTACAACATAAATGAATAGCAACAAAAAGAAAATATGTGCAAATTAATAATTTTGTTAACCAATTTATATTCTATTTCCTAAAGACATCGTTTTATTTTATTTTAATTTTCTCCTAATTTTTTATACATCGCATGTTTATTTACGTGTAAACAGTGTTCTAAGATTTATGCATCGCACTTCATTAAAACACGAGATGAGAATGATTCATTTAGTTAAAATATAAATACATAATTCAAGTTCGTTATAAAAAGTAAATACATTATTTAGTATCAAAAAGGGAATTCACCTTTAAGCCACAACTCTTAATGTTTAAACAAGATTTTTTGTGATTTTTGAAAGAAATTTGTAAGTTATAAGATTGGGAAAAATTGTTCACTTTAAAAGACCGAGTGACTCTGGTTCGAAAATTTCTTTAGACTAAAATTTTATCATCTTCGTTTTATTTCTTCATTAACAGACAAATTCATTCTAAATTTTAATTCAACTCTATTATAAATTAAAATCAGATATCTTAAATTGGAAGTTCCTATAATAATAATTAATTATTAATTTAAGGAGTTTCCAGAATGATTTTTTTATGTGCAAAGGTCATTATTTTCCATCTCTTTTGAAATTTCTTCCCCCTCCTCTCGATCTGTTTTGCCGGCCTCGGCAAGTACCAGCTTGTACCAGGTGGTATGATTCGATTCAGTTGAGTCTTTGACTCTGGCCTATGACGATCTCCCCGCTGCGCTACTCATTTTAGAAAATGCTTTTTTCTAAGTACAAGTAATTTTCAACTTATCCTTTTTAAAATCACTTTAGATTATAGATTATATCAATTTAATGGTTTTACCTTTTACTTTTTTTATTATTTATTACATGAAATTTCAAGAGAATGATAATCAAAAATTTAATATCAAGCATTTCAATCCCAAAAATGCAAATAAATCCAATTTTATAGTATGAAAATACCTAATAACTGGTATAAGTATACTCTACCGAAATAAATTATGCTCTAGTGGAATATTGCACTAGAAGTGAGATGGAATCTATATTAGTATTTGGGGTCCAGTGACCCAGAGAGAGGCTCCAGATCGAGAAGGAAAACTTAAGGTTCACATTAAGCAGGCTTGATG
>JAAAKE020020949.1:0-10376 GCA_010014785.2 Anisolabis maritima | reverse complement strand
TTGTGTGATAGGATAAACGATTTATGATATGTACATCATGATTTGACTATTTCTATTAAATATGTATAGCTAGGTATATCCGTAGACAAGTTTTCTGATATTTCATCTGAACCAAATAACTATAAAATATAAATTTTATATTTTTTTATTTATTGATCTAATTACATCAACCTGTCATCAAACCGGAAGACAAAATTTATTAATAGAAATTTTTTTATTTTCTTGAATATTTTAAAAGGATTCAAAATTTAGAGAATTTCTCTACTAAAAATTTTCTTTATAAACTAATGAATTATTAAAAAATTTGTTTAATAAATTTTTTTGAATAAAAAAAAAATAAAAAATACCAATGAAGTAATAAATTATTTTTAAAAAAATATTAAAATAGTTTTTTTTTTTTAATACATTCCTAGATTTTTAAAAAAACTAAAAAAAGAATTTGCTTTCTACCAAATCCATTTATTTATTCGCTTGGAATATTTTTTTTTCATTCACTACGTCCAACACAATTAATTCAGTATTTATTTATTTTTTGTTAATTTGGTTTATAACATTCATATAAACAAATAGATAATTTAAATGAGGTGCAGTCTGTGTGCCGACACGCATACTCTATATCAAATACAATAAATTAACATAATGCCGGAGGTGTTGGTGGTGGGGAGGCCTCTCAGTACCTATGTATGTCCGTTTGTCCCTCGATGTGTATAGCACAACCACCTCCACTGTCGAGCATGCTCCACAGAATGCAATTTAATTGAATGCATCGTCGACAGACCATCATGATCCTCGCTCGCCCTTCGGCCCTTTGCCCCTGTGTGCACCGCACACATGCCTAACCATTACGCCCTCACGACTAATTAATTAATTTAGCATCGTCATAGGTCGTTGTAAAGGTCGTCGTCACATACCTGAACCATAAGCAGAGGCTTTCGGCTCTCAGATGCCGAAACATATTGCATTTTCATCTAAAGGATATATTGCCTTTAGGGAAATATATAAATATTAATAATTGCCTTATGACATTAAAAAATCATTTAAAAAAATGAATTTCAAATTAATATGATTTGATTATAGGGTTTATTAGTCCCGCTCTCGGATTTCCAGAAATAAAAAGACAAGTAAGGGTGCTAGGAGAGGCGTCGTTGTGATTCGTCTGGAAGTGGGGCATTTAAGCCTTCACACTTTTATAGTGGGGATGAGATTTTTGGAATTCCCAAACCGTGGCGAATACGAATTTTTTTGGACGTGATGAATAAAAATAATACAAATATTCTATCAAGGATTTTATTGAATAAGTATTTATTATTTATTCCAAAAATAATTTATTAAATAAATACTTTATTATTAAGTATTCTTACTATTTCAAACCAAGAAATTTATTTAAAAAATTATTTTACTATAAAGATTTGATCTCTTAACTAGTGGATAAATATTATTATTTATGCATGAGTGATTAACTCCTCCTAACGTTAAAAAAATTAATATTAGAAACAAAATACTGTAGAATATAATACGGAGCTAGATCATAGATATAGCATTAAAGTGAGTGTGATATTTTACAAAATATTTAAGGAATATTTATCTTTTTTTTTTTTTACTTTACAAAATTTGTTTCATAAATTAATTTTTATCTTTTCAATCTCTTTTTATTTCAAAGTCTATTATAATTTTTTCACGTATAGCCTTGTTTTTGTTTTTATTATTTATTTATTTTATTTATTTCGAGCCTGGACTTTGTTGCCTACTGCTGTTTCATATAGGCAATACCTACCTATACGTCTTACTTATTATCCATGGATTCATAATAAGACGGTTTCACAACTACCAAAATACCTGAAAACTAATTTTTAAAACTATTTTTTTCTTTCTTCTTACTTTCATTTATTTTCTTTGAAAAATAATTCAAAAAATTTAGTGACATTGTGATTCATATACCTATTTATTTAAAAACTCGCCAGAAGATATATAATTAATGATCATGTTGAATTTCGACAGAGTAGAAACACAAGTGAGTTCTTTGAGCCAAAGGGCGGGATTTATGGGGGTGCCAGCACGCGAATGACGAGCTTTAGGGGGTGAGAGTGAGAGGAAGAGGCCCTTTTGCTCAGGGGGAAGGGCAGAAGGGCAGAGACCCTCAGCTTCGGCCCTACGGCCCTAGAATGGCAACGAGAAACTGGCCTCCTCCTCGTCATGGATATTTATGAAACAAAGACAGCTGTTTATGATTAAAATTTTAATGTTGCTATTCCACTCTTGATATATATTCATGAAACTTTGATAGGCAATTTGATTATTATATCAACAACTTATTTGGGATTAGATTAAGATGATCTTGTTCTATACCGTTGGGACGTTACGAAATTTATCTCTATATATTTATTGTAATTCTTAATTAACGTCTTATTTTTATAGCGGGCTTTAATAAATAAAAATCGAATAGACGTCACTTTTTTGTCTATTTATTTCAATAAATGCCTTACCATCACTATTAATGAATAAGGAAATCTTTATCTTCCTTCTCCTCCCTTAAATGTTATTAGCCAAGCGGATTATAAAGGTAGACTTTCGAATCCTATGTTCAAAGCGCCCTGTTTGAATTCAGTATTAAAACCAAAATAATTCATAGCTCCTGCAAGAAAAGGGGACTTGAAACCACACAAAAACTCAAAATTGTTATTATTATATATACAGTAGAAACTCGATTAATCGGACCTCAAGTTTTTGTATCCTCTTCAATTATCCAAACCAAACTTTTTTCTATTAAAATTTTTTTTTTCAATTTTTCCAGGCTTTTCCAATTTTTATTTGATTATCTGGACGAGTTTACATGTTGATAATCCAGTTTCTACTGAATTTAATATTCTAATAATTTTTATTTTTAATCACTTTAATTTAACTATTTATATTTTTTTATATTTCTCTCTAACCAAAATAAAATATACTTTTAGTAAATCCTCTTGCCAGTTCAAAAAGTTTTTTAAAGTTGAAAAAATTAATAAATTCTCACTAAGAAATTGGTTTTAATTTTAATAAATAATAATAATAATTTATATATATAAGTATATAAGAATTCAATCAATCATCAGTCACGAATTTTGACAAAAAATAAAAAAATTTTTTTTTTTTCAAATTTTGATGATGATTAAATGATTTTTTTTATTTCGCTCTGAATATGCAAATAGACCCACTCTTTAGGCTTCATACACCTGTAGCTGGAAGATAAATTGAGCGGGTATCGCAGGTGCCAACGATCGTCCATCATACCGGTTATTTCCGTGGTGTTTGTATAGCTAATGTATTGGTGATTTAGTACCGAGTTACCTTCCGTTAATAAGTGACCCCCCACTGGAGGAGGATGTGGCCAGCAACTAATTGCATTGACACCATCAGTTCACCAGCCAACATTAATATGCCAAATATTTCCTACTCAATTTTTCTAAAAAAAAAAAAAAAAAAATGAATAAATTATATTTTCACGTTGAATATCCTAATTTGAATTATAATTATGACTAATTTGATTTTTGTTTTTGGATCTCTCCATTTTATACTTAAATTATTAAATCGTTCACGTTGATACACAGTGTACTAATTTCCTAAAAAAAATTAGAAAAAAATCATTTGTATTTTTATTTAATCAATTAGAAATAAAATCAAATAACAAATATTGTTTTAAAATATAAAATATTCATGAAAGGGGTTTTAAACTCCAAAATAGAGGGATTTAGCGATGGCGAGCCTTGATTAAACCGTCTATTTGTTTTATATTTTAATCCAATTTTTCCTATACTATTTATTTTCTATATCGTATTTGCAAATTAAACATTTTTTGATGTCTGAAAATTATTCTTTTGAAAATAGTTAGATAAGTTAAAAATCTGGTGTGACAAGAACACATTACACGACTTTCTCTTACCTGCTCAGACAAGAGAAAGTGATGTGATCTTAATTTTTGATTCGACATGTTTTGCTTTCCATTAGTGTATCAGTACCTAAGAAGTGAATTATGATACAACCAATTTTTTCATTTCATATTAGTCCGATAAATAAATAAATAATATAAAAAAAAATTAACCAACTAAATTTTGTTTATTATATGGAATTTAAATATATTTATCGCATATTCTGTCCTAAACTGAATATTTTGTTGATTTGTTTTTGCTTTTACTCTGCTGTTTTACCTTATTTATGTTTTATACATTTTTTTAAATCTGGTTTATTTTTGTTAACTTTATATTTACATGTTTTTTTTTTGTGTTTTTGTATTTATTTTGTTTGTTATTATTTTTATTTATATTTATACTGCATTTTAGCTTCTAAGATCTATTACTTTTTATTATGTATTTTGTAAATATATATTCCTATGACGGTTAATCAAAGGAAAAAATATTTATATTTTATTTTGTTATCATGTCGTATCTTTTGTCTGGGATACTTTTTATTTTAAATTGAACGAATTTTCTGACCTTTATCATTTTGATAGTAATATTAATAAAAATATTTGCCCATTCTCTCCCTTTATTTTTTCTTCCACTCATATAATGTAACTTAACCCTATCTTCACTCACTAATATAAACAAATTAAGATTGCATATCTTTCCTGCTAATAATATTATCTTTTGAATAATTAAGAACGATTTTTTATCCTTCCCTTTTTTTCTCCCCTTTATAAGATTATGCGTGATTTATAGCTTAAACTGACCAATACAAATGCAGAAGAGCTTGCTTGTGATTGTCTCGAATAAACAAAAACCCCAAAACGAAGGACTTAGGGAGTCTTCCGACAAAATGGGATCATCTGTGTGTGTGTGTGTAAAAGAGGGGACATCGGAATGAGCAAACTCGATTCGTAACCACGGTGAATCGAAGGGAATCCGATTTACCCCCATCGGGCGTCACATGGGTGACCCTCATACACATTTCAGGGATGGGACATCACAAGTCTCTAGCCTTGGACAACACAACAAATTTGTGATCCAATTCCAATCCCTTCCTCTCCTTTCTCTTAGATTGACTCTCCCTCAAATCGGTCAAGGAGGGTGCGTATTTGCTTAACTTTGCAAAATTATTTTGGTTCTTTCCTCTTTTTAAAAATAAATAATAATTTTCTACACCCCTTTTATATATATAATCGAGAAGTTTTAATAAAGGAATTCACTTTTCATCTAAAATATTTTACTTTAAAAATTTGTTTTCTCTAACAAGTCCAATTATCTCTTCGAAAAGATAAATAGCAAACAACAAACAAGGGCGGATCAACATTTTTGAAAATATTCAATTCATTAATAAACTTATTATTATTATTATTTACTTTTTCTTTTTTGTATTATATTATGCTTCTATATATATATATACAGAATAAGGGGGTATTTATTACACAGATATATAGTAAGTTTCAAAAAAAAGGCCACAAGAGTTTTCTTTACATATTTTCTTAAGATACATGGGTGTACCTTTCTTTTGAATCTCTCTCTCTATTTTTATATGTATTAATAAACAATTAAGAAAATAAATAGTACACGTTTTGTAGTCATCTTCAATCAGGGAATTGCTATTGTATATTATAGATATTTTTCAAAATGATCGAGGTTTTTTTCAATACATTTTTTTGGATACTGTGTTAGTTTCAAATTTTAATCTCAGTATAATTCACAAAACTATTGAGTTTCCCGTAAGGTTTTATCCGATTTTCTATTTGAAATTTTGGTCACGGTTTTTTACCTAATCGATGGAGCACGATCGTAAAAAGTGTCGAACAATATATAGAATAAGGATAAAACAATAAATATGAATATAAATTAGCATTTATTTTTGTCTAAAAATTCGACAGAACTTTCAGGTAGACTCTCTACAACTCCATGGAGACAACACTGCCAACATTTATAACTTCAAATGCCAGGGAGGAATGGGAGTTCGAATCCTAAGACAGTCCAATAAAAAATTATTTAATCCATTTGATATAAATAAATATAGCTGGATAATAAGATCATAAATCATTAATAATCCTCTTGGTCTAAAATGCCAAAAAAACACTTTTAAAAGCCCTTATATGCTTTAACGATGGATGTTCTTTTCATCAATTGATCCTTGGTTTTAAAGCACAATCCTCTTTAAAAGAGTAATACATAGATTTATTAAAATAAAGAAAACTTTGATGCTCTTATCACCATGACAAAAAGATAATATGAATTTTAAATGAAGTAAAGAATTTAAAATATATGTGAACATTTTATAATAATCTCTTAAAAGAGATAAACTGTGTGCCCTAAATAGAGTATTTAAAGAGACACACTCTCTCCACTTTTGGTTGTTTTCTGATATTTAATTTGCAGAAGAATGAGATGCACTCGGCTGGAATTTCCAACTAATAACAATAACATTGAGCAATAGTCGTATTTCAGGGTTCATTGTTCCTCTTTTGGCGATCTGCCTCTCCGTCCAGCAGAGGGGGGGCGTATAGCCTCTTTTGTAGACATTGAAATTAACATGATAATATCGGCAAGCATGTGGGTTGGAGTTTGGGATCGGAGGACGCAAAGGAGCCCTCGAACAAGCATTATTAACTGCATTCCACCCTCGTCCACGCGTTATTGCTCATGTTCCTGGGTAATAATGCTCTGACCTATATCTTTTGAGCTATCGGCTGAAAAACACCACTATAACCCCCCCCCCCCCATCCTCTTTCCACCAACCATCCCCAATGAGAATTGTGCTTTGTATTGAATTCGCATCTTTTATTTTTTTTTAACTTATTAAATTTTTTTTTTAAAGACAGATCAAACCAGAGCTGTCGTCCGTGCCCTAGACGCCTCAAAGAAGGCAAAAAGTTAATAAAAATTTAGTTTTTTTTAGTAAATAATTTTTTATAAATTTCTTTAATCACAAAAACTGTCTTTTATTTATTAATTATTTAATTTTATCCTAGACACTACTTATATCAAACTTGCGATTTCCACAAAACTTTGCAGTTTATATATAGGTACTTAATTATTCAAATTTTTTTTATATCTAATTAGTTCAGCAGTTTTTTGCTGCCATTGGCAGCAACAAACAAAAAAGGACAATATGTAGACAAATGCTCACAAACTGAAGTGCAGCACTAAATTAATATTTAAATTAAAACTAAAATTTCACTCAACAAAAACGATAGTAAAATTTTAATTTTTAATTTTACTATTATTCTAGAAATAGTATTTTCTATATACAATATTTATTCGTCCACCACAAAAACGTTTTTTTTTTAAATAAGCTGTTAATCAGCGAGGGTCTTCAGCGAGTGAATAAATTTTAGAATAACTATAATAGCTTTCCAGTGAGTGGAAATGTTTAGTTTTATATTGATTAAAAAAAAAAAACTGATTGCTAAACCTTCATCACCATTAGTTGTTTAATTAGTAATTTCAATTAATTAGTTGTAATTTAAAATGAAGACTTAATTGATTTACTCTATTAAATATATACCTCTTTTTTTAAGCATATTTTGAAAATCTCTTGTATTTTGCATTGACAATATATTGTATAATTAATATATTTTACATTTACCAGTTAAATTTTTTTTTTTTAAATTTTATTAAAGCTTTCCAAAGTCTTACCTCAATTAAATAAAATTTTAACTTAGAAACTACATTCCTAGGATTTTATTATTCTTCGTTTGAGAAAAATTATATCTTGTTACAATGTAAAATTAATAAAAAAAAAAAATAAAACGTTATTTTCTTTTGCATCCTTCAAAAGTTGCGTTTTTTTGGCGAATTAAAATTTTTTCATTCTTAAAATTGTAAAATTTAAAATAATTTTTATTTAGACTACAATTTCAAAGATTTAAATTTAAACAAAATAACTAATCCTCCCATTGTTAGAGACCGATAGGAAGGTTTGCAAAATATAAATACTTAGGGATGCAACTTCTTTTCCTACTTCTACTTCCATTTCATTCATTCTATATTTTTTTTTTCTCTCTTAAGGATTGGAACTTAAAACCATTTCTTTTGATATAAACGACTTAAATATTTAATTTATTTAAGGTTATATTTATTGAAGTATAAATATTTTCTCTTTTAATAATAACTCCTATATTTTTATCTCGTTAAATATGATAACCTCAAATGGCCTTTATAAGCTTATTTTGGATGATCTCCCCCAACCATTCTACATAGATCTGGCCGTGCCTTATCTGAAAGATCTCTGTGTCACTCTTCTATACCCAATTCTAACAAAACCAACGAAAAGTGAAATTTAACAAGTTTCTATTTAAACTAGATTAATAACAATCTATATGAAGATTCTAGACATTAAACCTTTTTTTTTCTCAACGAAGAGAAAAGGAAAAGAGATGAAAATTTCAAGTTTGTAAAATGTAAGGTGAATAATTTAAGATTTTGTGATGTAATATTCTCTCATTTATATTTAAACTCTCACTCCTTGAATTTAATCAGAACTATTTTATTCATGATTTTAGACGAACGAAGGGAACTTATCAGATAATTCAAATATAAAATTAGAAATTTATCTTGATATCTAGAAAAAAAAAAGTATTTATATCCAAATTTATTTTTTATTAAGTTCTGAAATTGATATAGATAAAATCTTTTGATTAAGGTATATTTCATTTATTTTAGTTTATATTTTTACATATTTTGAAATAAAAATAACAAAAATCCTTTTCAAGAACGATCCTATTGAGTCTCGTTTTTTTTTTAAACGAATAGTTTTTTTTGAATCTTTTTCATTAAATTTAGTTCAACTCTTGAACAATTTTCAATAGGAAAAGAACATTTTTTTAAATGCATATTTCTTGGGAACCGAAATAAAGAAAACTACTTTTCTAAGACAAGAATTTATTATATTTTTATTAGAAATAATCTATCTAGGAATGAGAGACTAGGGAAAATTTATCTATATTTTGATTTTAAAAAAAGATACATGTCCCTTCTTTGCTCGTGATTAACTAAAAATTAAACAATGTTTAATTTCAAATTTAAAGGGTATTAAATTGTAAGGAGTTCACAACCCCAATACAATGATTCTGATTAGTATTGCATATTATAATGAATGTTAAAGCCTTGTGATGGCCACATCAGACCACCAAAGAAGGGTTAGTTGCTTCTTAATAGCCTTACAGATGTTATCGTATGAATAAAATAAACGATGGATAATATAAATCCGATAGGAGATAGAAGAGAGGAGATATGACTAAGAGTCAAGAGAGAGCTGCATCAAAGTTAAAAACAATTCCCGGACGGGCGATCGAATTTCGGGGATTGGGAGGTCCCACACAATCCCTCGGGACTTCCACCCGACAAATGACAAACTCAATTATGCACGAGGTGCCCGGATTGAGCCAATAACCCGATACCAGATGGGTGGAGCACACACACATACATATATATAGTAGCTACATACAAATACACATTCTTCTCCCCAAGGTTGATCGTTACATTTTTAATAGATATGATTTTGGTCCGGCGATCATTATCGAATAGAGCCAATCCAGGAGATCTAATTTGTCTCCTCTCTTGTCACGTGGTATATATGTTCCAAGGGGATTTCTAACCGTTTATATCAAATTTTCCAAAAAAAAAATAAAATAAAATAAATCATCAATCGAATTATTGCTATCTTAAGCCAAGTAGACATAGAGGAATATCTCGATTATCGCAGTTATTGGTGTTACAAAAAATATCGCTATAATTGAGAATCAGCAATTCTAAACATTTCGTCGATAATTCCTTTGGGGTCACGTCATTTCCCGCAATAATTAGAATATGGAGTGCAATAATTGAAAATTTGTTATCAATTTATAAACCGCCAAATCAAAAATCGCGATAATAGAGGTATGTATGTATCAAGATAATTAATAATTTTTTTTCTGGTAATTTAATAAATACAATAATTTATTAATTTAATTACTAGATTTTTTTTTTTTAAATTAACCTAACCTCACTTTTAGAAATAAACAAACTCTGCTCGCAGCCTATGATTGCAACGTCATCATGACGCGGCACTCAATAGCCAATCAGAAGCAGGTCAGCCAAACATATTTTTGGATTATACAATAATATTATATACATTTTGTTATTTACTGTCATAGTGAAAGTAGTATCTATGGCGACTAGGCAGAGGCTCTCTTCTTCTACTACTTGTATAAAAATAAATTATTCTTAATAAAAAATTAAATCTACATGAAATTCAAAATCTATACATTTCATAATAAGAAAAATCTATATAAATAATTATTATCTTTATGCACAATTATGTATTATGTATGCCTTTGTGGTGCCTGGTAAGTCGCGCCGTCGATAGATGGCGCTGACTGAATCTTACAAAAAGTGTGAGTGAAATTTATAGACGATTGTATATAAGCTTGTATATATCAA
>JAAAKE020020927.1:0-10376 GCA_010014785.2 Anisolabis maritima | reverse complement strand
CACCAGGACATAGACCAAACCACATTTGGATCCCAGTATATTCGAAAAATGTTAGGAAGTGAGTCTATGTACAAAATTTCAGACCTCTACCTCATTAGGGAGTTTTAAAAATAACTACAAGATGTAGACAAAGCAATTTAAATAAAATCGTTAAAAAAAAAACAATATCTTGAGGAAATATTTAATTTATTTAAATCACATTTTTGTCTCTTGATTTGCTGGACTACCATTTGGGTGTTCCAAAAGAAAAGGAATTTATAAAAGAAATAAGATTACTATTTTTAATTTATAATTTTCTCACAATATCCTTTGAAGAAACTATGAGTGTGGAGGCCACACCATTATTTTTTTATTTATTTTTTTTTTAAAGAGGAATTCACATTAAAATTGTGCAATTTGAACTTTTATCTATTTAAAATTTTTTTTTTTCTCTTCTCACCTAAATTGTTCTTTATAGTTCACTGGTCAAAGAAAGAACCGATTAAAGATCGCCTAACCGGAACTTGTCTTCACTTTTCGGGTGCTTTAAAAAAAACTTTTGAAAATGCAACTAACCTCTTTTTTTATATCTATTATTATTATTATTATTAGATATTCAATATATATATATAAGATGGTAATAAAATAAATTTAATTATCTAATCTAAAGAGGTTTAAATTAGTATACTTTTTTTTACTGATCAATTAGTAAATCCTGAACTCGATTTTAAAAGCAGCACCATAAAATGCTGCTGCTGTTACATTTTTTTGAACTTGAAAATGAATAAATGCCAATTTTAATTGCATTTTTTTTTTTTTGCTTGTTTTGACGTTAACTTATTTATTTATTTTTTTGTTTGACTGTTACTGCCTGGCCACTTCTATAACTCTAAGATATATAGAATAGGAGGGTAATTTAGGATAGTTTTGATAATTTAGAACACTTCATTGAAATTTCAAAATAGCAAAAACTTTTATATGTCGGTTCAAGCGAGAAAGGAACAAGGGCCAACAGTGTTAAGAAAATTATTTATTTGTTAATAAATAAGTTTTAATCACGTTTTATTTACAATGCTTTTTTATCATGTGGTATATATTTTTTTCTCCAAATTTCTTAATATATTATTTATTTATTATACGAAATAATATTTGACAAACATATTAATATTTATTAAATTACATTTTCCAACAAAAAAAAAAGTAAAATCAAAATTCTAAATTCATATTTTTGCTATTTTTTATATTTATTTAATCTACTATATTAGAACTGCATTAATGCTATTTGGAATTGCCATTCTTTATAGGTACAGATAAATTTATAGCGCTATTATGAAGGATGCTCCACTCGTCTTGAAAATTGATGACGCTTAACCTTCGAAATGTCGGCAAATGGATCCAAAAATTTAAATTAAAAGGAGACGTAACTCTCTCATAAAAAATCATTCTTGAATAGAGTGTTCGTTCGTCTAAGGTTGACATTTGATGAAATTCGGAGGAGCACGCAAAATTAATGATTATTAATTCATCATGGGCTGAATATATGATACCTAATAAATAATGAAATGCGAATAAAAAAACTTGTGTGATTTTTCATCCAATTTAGCAGGCAGTAAAATTATTTCTCATTTTTTTTTAAAAGTCTCTTTGGCAACTGAGACCATATTGACAGCACTTTTAATTTTATTTATTTATCATACAATTATCCAGATATATTAAATAAATTTTCATCGGACTGCCTGGGATCCGAACGCACATCCTTAGGTTTTAGGGCTATCAATATTGACAATGTCAATACCTCTAACCTCTCAGAGTAGAGCCTCTCATTTATCGACCAAATTTAATTTTTAAACAAAGAATTGTTGGCGATTTGATAAATATCATAAAAATTATATCTAAAATATTAATATTATTATTATTATTTCATCTCAGCTCTCATAAAGGTTACGTATGTTTTTGCTCTCCTAAAACATCTGAATCAATTAATTTAAACCCCGAACAATTTTTTTTTTTTTATTTATAAATCATACTAAATCAAAGACTAGAGAGGAAATTAAATTTCCTTTCAATGAAGGGGTCTTTAAAAGAAATTTTAATTTAATTAATATAGTTGCCAAACTTTTTCTTGCATTCCCAGTAATAGATTTATTTATAGAGGAAGGGCACAAAAAGCAAATACCTCCATATTTCAACAACTTAATAATTCAATTAGTTAAAAAAAAATTACACAATATCTTGACAAATTTAAAGGGTGTTCTCAACAAAATCAAATAAAAAAATAACTCATGGAATTTTTTCTTTGTGGATCAAGCTATTGGCGCTTATGTCACGCTCTTGTTGTTTATATTATTAATATACGCTGTGTAGCGTTGTATAACCATTTTACGGTGTCTTATTTTCCGAAAGAGCGTGTCCTCTCATCTACCTAGCTTTGGAGAGAGTCGAAAAATAAAAATTTCCAAAAACAATCAACTCACTAATTTTTAATTGATTAAACAAGATCATCACTGATTGTTGATGAAAAATAATTTTCTCAACCCTTAATGCACATTACTTATTTCTTATTCTCTTCTATAAATGCAGCAATTTTTGTTCTTGAGTGTAGATAAATTTTAATCACAAGCAGCATTGTGTATCTTATGCAAACAACTTACGAATTAATTAATAATATAAACATATATTTGAGTATTGTTATTAGTTATCATTCCACTCGCGAAGTGACAAAGTGTTTAGTACACCACGGGCTTCGATATATTCTAGATAAGGCCAGAAAAAGAAAAGGATGAGTATGTATGCAAAGGTAGACCTGGTCTCTGTGTGAAAAACGTGAGTGCGTGCACGCGAATCTCAAATAAGTAGTCTTGTTTAAACCGTGGCGTGCGCGTGAACATGGCAAAACAGAGGGGGAGGGGGATATATCGATGTCGTCATCGGCAATACCAGACACGGCGCATCCGTCCCCTCGTTCACAATCGACAACCGACCTGCCACCTCTTCGGCGTTTGCTTCCTCTCTCTCTCTCTCTACTTCCTCGCATATTCCATTAACATCATAAAATCTTTTTTTTTTTAAGTAAAATGCTTCAAATCTTTGATTATCTTATTCCCATTTCTTCAATTCTTCAAAATAGACTCGATTGATTTGTAGATATTCAAATAATTATTAGGAAGAAAATTCACTCATATAAACAAACCAATAAAGAATATACTTATTCTTTGGAATATTCCAGAATTATTTTCTTGTCCAATTCAATAAATTGAATATGGGATAAATGGTCATATAAATTAATAACAATCTAAATATTTCTAGTTTATTAAATTTTTTTAAATAGATATTAATAATATCTAAATATAATAATATAAGATAATTCTGGAATATTCCAAAGAATAAATATATTCTTTCTTGGTTTGTGTATATGAATGAAAAATATTATTTTATCAACTCACCATGTGAAAAAAAACGTCAAAAACTGAATTGCAAAGCAACGAATATTGAAAGAGAGCAAATAATAAAGAGACGCGCTATTATATACCGTATATATATATATATTTTCAATTCAAATTTAACGCCATTCTATTCCTTGATACTAAATTTTTCTTAGGAAATATTTTTTTTTTAAGTCTTTCGGAATCTGAGGCTATTTAGACCCAGTCCTTATTTATTTAAATTAATTAATAGCCAATATAATTTAAATAAATTTTTGTCGCTCAGAACGCGAAGCCAATCATTAACTTTGGTACCTGAAGCCTACTTCTCTCTGCACCAAGGGACAGGGCATTATTATATATTATTTATAATAATCTTCTCATTATTTAATTGGAGATAATTTTTGAAAATTTCGAACAAAGCGCGTTTCTTTATTCTTTGCTCTCTTTCTATATTCGCTGCTTTGCAATTCATTTTTTGACATTTTTTTTTTCACATGGTGAGTTGATAAAATAATATTTTTCAATATCTATTTTAAAATATTTAATAAACTAGAAATATTTAGATTGTTATTAATTTAATATGGGATAAGTGATCATTATTAAGCGGTAATAGAATAGATTATTTAGGATTAGCCAGTCCATCTTCAGCCATTGATGGGTTAGGAAATAAAATGAGATTTAATATTTTTTTGGAAACTAAATTTTTAAATGACCTAAAATTAAAGATATACATCAAAATGGGATAAGCTAAGAATTATACTAGAAGAGGCAAATATAAATTTTATTTGATTTTTTTTTGAAATATGAATTTAATCTCTCTAGAGTAGTTAACCATTTAATATTAATAAATTGAAAAGAAAATATAACTTATTCTAATATATCACCCAATGTCCGGAAGTTGTTTAAAAAAAATAATCTAGCTATTTATTTATTTATTATTTTTTTCAGTCTTTTCGGCTTCTATGGCCATTAGACTTTACAATTATATTATTTTAATTAGAAAATGTTTAATTATCAGTGGCTACCGGCGATTGATGCTATTTATTTAAATGCTAGAAAATACTTTAATGTTTATTTGTTTCTTTTAAGTGTTTCAGCAAATGATTTTGCTCTTTCAGGAGATGATAGAAGATAATGTTTTAAAGCCAAATTTGAAAGTAGTTGGTTATTTATTACTTATGTTATAAAAAATGTAAGATAAAAACATTTCTCCCCTAAAAAGAAAAAAAATGTTCCCCCTGATATTTATTATTATTTATTTCGATATTTTTTAGATGATAAGAGAAAACAATTTCTAGGAAATCTAAACAAAGATATCCCTGATAAAAAAATCTTTTAAGGGTAAAGATCAAGTTTATCTGTTCTTTGTCGAAGGAGAAGTGACAGATGAAGGGCGGACGACCCTTTGGTTCATACTTAATTTTAATGAAATTATACATATGTATAAAATTTCTAAGTATTTTTTTGAAACTTTAACAAATTTTTTTTTCCTTTTAATTCTAGCCTCAACTTCAGAATATTCCCCGAAAAATTCATAAAAATTAGTCAAGTCGTTTCAGAGTTTTATCGTCACATACTTAGTTTTTTAAGATTCAAAACACATTCATCTCTTTAATTTGTAATTTAGTTTTTAATTTTCTTTTTTTTTCAGGTGAGTGACCATGCTCATTCCACGATTGTGAGTATATATGAAAAGTATTAATTTATAATAATTATTGCCTTTCTACTCAGTATCGGTTATGAAAAGTCTCGTATAATTGCAACTTTTCTCAAATATTATTGAAATTTTTTGTCAGAAGTTTTGATAGATAAAATTTGAAAGTATGAAACTTAAATTGAATTGTTTCCATATGTACACATATCCAAAACACTCTAAAAACATCTGAATTACTGAATTAACATTGAAAAATTTTGATAACCTTCCAAAAAAAAAAAGCCTATTATTTTAGAGCAAATTTTACTAAATCCAATAATTAAAATTAAAATAAAAAAAAAAATTTATATTCTTGGAAAGTTTTTTATTGTTGAATTGGTACAAAAGAGTTTTTTATTTACACTTTAAGACTCGTATCCAGAAACGTTCCTTTACTTAAGGGAAATTTTACTACTACTTTTTTTTTTTTTTATAAAAAATTAGATTAATTTTTTTTTTAATAATTCTTTAATAATTCTTTGACCTCTTACAAGGAAAACTTTTACTAAAGAAAAAAAAAGAAGGAAGGAAATCTTATCTAAAGGGGAATTTTAAAATATGTCTTTTTTAAATATTTCTCAAAATTTTTTTTAATTGCTTAATTAAATAATCTAAGAGAGAGAGAGAGAGAGATCTTTGAATTAGCCACTTAAGAAAAAGTTTAATTCTATAAAAAAACACATTATAAAATTCCTCATTAGTTAAGATTTTTCCTAGGAACATTTCTGATTACAGGCCTTTAATATCGCTATTGTTGTGATAGAGAAAAACATGTCAACATCTTCTTAGGTTTTGCATCGATTTGGGTCTCCTTACGTAAAAGAATCTAGCCATGAATCAACTCAATTTTAAGATTCACTCACTTAATTTAAATTATTATTTATTAATACATATCTTGAACACAATCTGACTCCGTCTTCTTCTTTTTATTTTAAAATACTCTTGACACTAATTCTTATAAAATATTGTCGAGATACGATTAAGAAAGAAGAAGCGGGAAATAACAAATTTATAAACTATAAAATGTCCAATGGTTGATATAAATATAAATAGGATCTTGGACTAGAAGATGCAATAAATGGGTTCGCGCTTTATGACACTTATTCTCAAGTTTAGTTCTCATGTAAACGACACACCCTGGATTGTCCCCTTAATGAAGATAAGCTGCTCTGCCCCTCTTCTACGACACAAGGTGTTTGTAGACAGGACCATGCATCACACCAAAACGACCACTTCTCTTCTTCCTCTCCATCTTCATCTGATAAAATCGTCTTTCATATACGCACGCAAACAGAGAGAGAGAGGGAGGGTAAAGACTAACGTAACAACACGTCCTAAGATTTTTTCCAAATATAACGCTTTTTAACTGCTAATAAAAATCCTATGAAATAAATCTCTCACTATGATATTTCTATCTAGATACTATCATGCGTGGGGCAATAGAATAAAATTTTGCAAAAAAAAAAAAACAAACGTCACCAAGTGAATAATTCAAATTTATTGTCGTAATAACAAGTAAAATCGCGCCAAACAAATTTGAATTCTATACCTACCCACGTAATCTTATTTATGACTAAATTCTATTATGAGGCATTAAAATTTTGTAAGGATTGGATCAAGATTTTGCTTAATAAAATATGCCCAGTATAAATAGAGCAGTGCTTTCCAATCGCCTGACCGTCAGAAATTTTTACTGGTCCTCACGGAAGTTACACTATTTAAAAACATTAATTAAGTTTTTAACACAAATTTGGCTTATTACATTTGTTGTTAAAAAAATTATTTATTATTATTTTTTATTTCACTTATTTACTTGTTCTATGTTAAAAGTTTATTTATTTATTTATTGTGAAAAATATTTTCTTTACCTTACTGGTCCGTAAAAAAAACTACGTCGTTTGGCAGTTGGTCGACAAAGGAAAAAGGTTGGGATAGAGGCCTATAGATTTGAAGAAAAACTTAATTTGAATACGTATGAGAGAATTATAGAAAAGCCCATCATAATGAAATTATATTTCAAGATATCCAGAGGATTGTTTCAAAGAATGGAGATTGTGATATCACACGAGTGACAGCACGCCGCAATTTTGTCAGCGTCACGCAGTATAACTGTAAAGTTACGCGCTCATTGAAGTTTCAATCGTCAGTTCTGATTTATTGATTTAATATATAGAATATTAGTTTTCAGTTGTTCTGAAGGACAAGCCAATTTCATCACAATGTTGACTTATACAAGTGAAAAAGCCAAGTCGAAATACAGAAACGTAAATACTGTCTCAAAAACAATGCAGTGATACCTCAACCAGTCTCGTAGCTTTACAGAGTAGGAAGTTATACTGCGTGAAAAATCCCATTTACTTTTAAAGAACATTGTAAACACATTCACGTTTTCTATCGGTAATTGCGACACTAACCGGTACCACGATACACAACACCAAATTTTCTGATTATCTTTGATATTGCTGCCACCGTTTGATTTCAACTTCTGTTCTCTCCCCGAATGAAAGTTTCTCTAACGACGTTTTTCTTTCCACAAATTTTTTTTTTTTACGAAGATATTAACTATTTCAATAAAAGAAAAAACAAACTTGACTGGTGACACAAAAATTACCGCAATATAAACCGCACTCAAACCACAAGTGGTGGTTTTAATTTTTAATATTAAACCCTTCGTTTTTTTTTTCGTTTTTCACTTTTCTAATAACAATTCTATAATAATTATTAACATTAACTATTGGTTTCAGTACAATCCCAACTTCCTGTAGGTGGGGAGTCCGATATACCAGATGCATAACAATTCAATAGAATGCCGTTGCTCAAATTCTTATTCTAAATTTGAATATAGGAAAATTGGTTTTGTCTTTTTATGGGATTCATTGCGTTTATTAATGGAGGATGGACTTTATGGTTTTTACGGAATCTAAATAGCCTCAGATGCCGAAAAAGACTAAAAAAAAAATGAATTTCCTATTTAACGCCATTCTATTATACGCTAATACGAAATTTCTTTGGGAGATAACACATTAATAATCAAAAATATTATTAATATTTATAATAATTGTCAGTTCATTGTTTGATTTTTTTTATTTATTTGACCCTTCTAGCCAGAAGCCATTGAGTTAAAAATTACAATATTATTTTATATAAATAAAATGTAAAAACGTATAAATATATAAATAAATATAATATATAAAATATAAAATAAATATAATAAACATATAAATACATAAAGTTATTACAAATAATAAATTCTTTTAAAATTTTATATAAAAATACAAAAATAAAAGATATAATATTATATATATATTAAATCTTTCGACATCTGAGGCCATTAGATTCCGTCCTTATTTATTTAAATTTATTGGTAGCCAATATAAAAGATATATATAATAAAATAACATAATAATATATTTTTTATAACAAAAGAATGACTGAATAATTATTGTTTTATTTGATATAGTCTTATTACATCTTTAATGATATTTTCATTAGTTTTCCCGAGGATATGAAAGAATAAGATGGGTCTCGAAAATGGATAATATTTAGTAGTTTTACGTTGTGACTTGAATTGTGAGCATTGAAAATAATTAATTTTTCAAATTTTAAACAAAGCGTGTATCTTTATTCTTTGCTCTCTTTCTATATTCGTTACTTTACAAATCGTCTTCATTTGCTTTTGACGTTTCTCTTCATTCAAAAACCAATTCTCAAATGGTGAGTTGTTAAAATTATATTTTTCAATTACTAAATATTATAAAATTTTAATAAGATAGAGTTATTTATGAGGTTATTTTTGGAAATTTTGACAGAGAGTACAGGACAGGAAAAAAGTTATTTTATTTAAAACAAAAAAGGCAACTTCGTTGCATATATATATATATTAAGATTTTATATATATATATATATATTTTATATATATATATTAATATTTTATTTATATATATATATTAAGATTTTTTGAGATCCTTTTGATTTGAAACGTTAAAATATTAATATTTTCATAAATTGAGCCAGAGAGGATTACATTTTTTATGATCATAATTCCCCTTATTATTATATAATAGTGCGGGAAAGTAATATAACTTTATTAATAATTTAATTGAAATTGAAATATTTTTTTTTTATCAATTGACAATGATTTATATTACTATCCGCCGAATGTGGAGTTTTTTCATCCCTAGACCCCCGCTTTACCCACTTCCTTTTCTGTTAATATTTATAAACCTAAAAAATATTCATATCATTTGATATAAGGTTATTTTGGGAAATAAAAATAATAAAATTAGAAAAGTTTATTTTTTTAAATACAAATTTTCAATTATTTATATTAGCCTATTATATCTATGGACCGGTAGATAGACATAAGAGCCAATGTTTACTATAAATTACTACTAGGCAAATAATAACGTGAATTTAATTAAGCAGAGAGTAGTTCGTTAATTTCTTGTGTTGTTGTTTGACTATATGTGCTATGTATGGTTGGTTGCCCACGTGTCTCTTTAACGCCTTGCTAACAAATATACACCTGTTTGCTTCCCGTTTCTATTTGATTGAGCAAATATTGAAACAGGTAATTTGATTATTGACTCTCTCCTAAGAACGGAAGCTAAAACCAACTAACTCGCAATGACCAAGGTCATTTATTCTTTAACTTGCTTTTTTTAAGACTTTTTCAGCATATGAGGCTATTTAGACTCCGTCCTTATTTATTTAAATCAATTGGTAAGCCAATATAATTTAAATAAATTTTTGTCGTTCAGGCTGGGAAGTGATCCATTGTCCTTTGGTGCATAAGGCGAGACCTCTGTACCAAGAAACAGGGCTCAATTTTTTTTTTTATTTAAAAAAAGGAAATTAAATCATAATTTAAAAAAAAAATTATCTTTGTTTTGAATTTTATATTTAAAAAAAAATAAGGAATTCTAATAGTATTTTTTATGTTAAAAAATTAGAAAAAATCCCTAATCTCCTTTTTCTATAAAGTGCTGCTCGCATCGAGGCCCAACGTTGAAAAGATATTCAATGGCCAAGAGCCGGTTGGAATATATCATCCAATAATCGAAGACAAGGGGCCGCTTGAATTACACCTATGAGGGTTGCCTTTTATATATATATATATTTCGGGATTGTGTTAAACTAGTACTCCTGACGCTTCTATCATAAAGTTTGACATTTTTGATGGTATACGTATTGACAAAAGATCGCTATTTGTGTAGTTTACAATAACTTGAAAAAATTCATCTCGGCTAAAAATGGAATTAAATCGTGAACATTTTCGA
>JAAAKE020020916.1:0-10377 GCA_010014785.2 Anisolabis maritima | reverse complement strand
TGAAAATGGCTCCAAAAAGAAAGCCGAAACGTCGAGTTAATCTCAACAATCAACGCGGGCCAACCCGGGAAGACATTATTCCATATATATATATATATATATATATACGCGGAATTTAAATTTTATATTTTTTTTATATATAAATTGTTTTATAAATTAAAAAATATTAATTAAAGAAGAAATTTGGGAATGACAATGATTACAAGAGAACGAATAAAAAAAGATAATAGAAAAAAAATTCTAATAAATTAATTTTTACCTATTTCAAAGGAATATGAAGATAGATTTCATTATTATAATTGTAGAGTGCATCTTTTATCCATTTGGTGATCCAATTTGTATTCATTATAAAACCGATGATTAAAGTTTGAAATGAAATATTGCAGAACTTTAGACACCCTTTGAAATTTAGTATAAAAAAGATCATTGAATTTTATATTTTGTAATATATTCAGTGTTTGAAGGTATATGGAATTTTTTTCTTTGAAATTGTATTAATATTAAAAATATGAAGATAATCTGAAATATATATTTAAAAAATTTTTCAAATTAAATAATGGAAAAATTATTTAAAAAAGTTTGTTTTTAACTATTTAATAAGGAGAATATTTAAAAACTTAAATTAAGAGATAGATAAGGGAATTCAGTTTATTTTTAAAAAATTAACAATAATAAAAAAATATTTTTTCCTCCGAATTTAACTTTTACTCTAGCTTTCCTAAAAGTATATATTACTGTAAAAGTTGCATTTTGGACCCCATTTAAATATAACTTTGTCAGATTTGTGTGTTATTTATTTTACTAGCATGTAGGTCCAGCCACTTTTATTAAATTATTTTTGAAGACACTTGCAACTTTGCTTGCAATAAAATAATTTTGATTTTATTAAATCAGTTACAGAATTATGCAGCTTGTCGACTAATATTTTGGACGATTTATTCAAGAGTATTTCAGTAGAGAAAGAAAAGTTTGTTAGTGTCTTTCTCTTGAATAGTGTTTAAGTCAGGGTGCTACTAATACTATAAAGGTCTGGAATCTCTAATTAGTTGGAATAGGCTTCAAAAAAAGTCAAAATAACAAAAATTTCTAACTTTTCATGACTATTTTTTCATTTAATTGAATAATAACAATTCCTTCTATTATTCTTTAAATTAATTACATTTTGTGAATAAAATTTATTTTTTTTATAAACGGTAATATATCTTAAAATATTTGTACAGATCTTAAGATTCTATTCAAAGGATAAAAATTGTAAAATAATAAAATTTTTTATTAAATTACAATCAAAATTACATCCCTGCTGTTTAAGTGTCTCTGCTTGAGTCTGCCAAAATGCTGGTCCTCTCATTATGTGGATAAAATATTATTTTATCATGAGAATTGATTAATTTTGAGCTGCGTTAGTTGGTTGGAAAGTTTAAATCAAGTTTATCTTACATATGGGAGTATGTCAGAATTTCTGTGTAACACTACCCTCCATCCCTACCGCAGAATCACAAATATCATTGTGATTATTTTTATTATCATTTAGATTTTTTTAAAATATACTGAATGCATCTCTTTATAATCAAAACTATTTTGCCAAATGAAAATTGTTTTTATTACACTAATAATGAATGTCATGATATCAATGGTTAAAAAATAACATTTTACTTTATTTAGTCTGCCTTTTGAATTCATAAATTAAATAAATGTAAAATAGTTGTTTTATTTGAAAAGAAATTTTTAAAATGAAATTCTTATGAGATTGATAATTATTTAAGATAGCATGGTTTTTGTTATGTAAAAAGACAACTGATATTTTAATATTTGTTAAACAGATAAATATTAATGAATTAGAGAGAAAATGTTATTGTTCTAAATTTAAAGATGCAAAACATGCAAATGTTAAAGAATAATAAACGCTTATTTACCTTGTTAAAAATAAATGTAATAATTCGATATTATGGAGAGATTACAGAAAGGGTCACTATTCAGTTAAAAATTTGATATTAAAATAAAATTAAGTAATTTCTAAATGTGAATAAAACATTTTTTTAATTTTTTTGGAAATTTAAAAAAACAGGTTAATTTATCCATGCTTTAAACTTGTAATATTTGATGGTGGTTTACACGTGCATGGATTATCTGGCAACATCGCAATTTAAAAAAATAAAAAGATAACCATTTGCTGTTCGAACTTGCGTAATAGTATGTATTTTCATGTGTAAATTTACATTTGCTTTGCTACCATTACTCACTAGCGCCAATGAATAGAGTGACGTGTAAATTAGGTATAAGTAAGTTTTTTATTTGCATCATTTGGCGCTAAAAAATAAAAATAAAGAATTAAAGAAATTAATATTTTGAATTAAATATGAAATATAAAATGTATAAAATAAAGTATTATCAAAAAATAGGTGATCTTAATAAAAAATATTTAATTTTGAAATATGATTTAATAAATCTTAATTATTGGTTTAATAAAAATTTTAAATAATTTAGCGAAATTAATTAATATTTTTTAACAAGAAACTCACAGGCCATAATATTTTAGAAGTTTCCCAGCCATCTGTCCAGTATCATCGCTACAGGGGGGAGAGAGGACTATTATAAAAGAATATAAATATTTTTTGTTTAATAAATTAAGTATTTGTGTAAACAAAATTTTGCCAATTATCTAAATTTTTAATTGTTTAGAGAACCTCTGGCTCTTGGAGCCGAGGTAACTTCATGTGCAGTATTTCGCCTCTCATCCTAAGAAATTTATTTGAATTATATTCTCAACCAATTAATTTAAATAAATATGGACGGGGTCGAAATGGCCTCAAATGATGAAGAAAGCATAAAAAAAAAATTTCGGCATTTTTTTATGGAAAAATAGATCTTATTTTGCCAAATGAACAGTGATACTGGTGACCTGGGGGACAATAAGATTGTGAAGTGAGCCCTGTTTCTCTGTACTTATTTCAAATTTAAAATGTATTTAAAAATAAAAAATTTCATCTACGTATTAATTAATTAGAGAGGGGAATCTGTAAATACTAAGCAAGTAGTTTACTTACACCATACGAAATTTTATATTTTATTTTTGGGTATTCATTAAAAAGAGTTTTTAAAAAAGTAGAAAAAGACAATTTAGGCATTGAATACTTACATCTATAATGTCTGGAGTGAAAAAACATTGTATCAAATTTTCCTCTAGTTAGAGACTGAAGATCTTTTTATAAAAAATTTGAATATGCTTGTTTATTTTAATACATGTTTATCGTACCCAATTAAACATAATTCAGGAGAGACTGAAAAAAAAAAGAAATAGATAGTAACTAACTAAGAAAAAATTGGGAAATTCAAGTAAAAAGCCTGCGTTTTTTTAACGTTATGATGAAATAAAAAAAGAAAATAACAATTTTTGTTTTTGTTATATTTAACAAGCAGAGAAGCTTCAAAATTTTTGCAGGCAATAAAAAATTAAATTTAAATTAAATGATTCTTCAAAGAGATCTTCTTATGTCATCAGCTCAATCAATATCTATGGCATTTTAAGAAATTAAAGAAATAATGACGAGTGTGCTAGGGTATTAATCGACATGAATTTCCATCTGAAATGTAATTCAAAAAACACTTTTGATGAACGTAATGTTTTAGTTTTTTATTTTCTTTTGATCGTCTATTATATAAAAGAACATTTGAAAGCTAAAAGTTAACTCGCTGATTCCAAAACAACTCTATGTGTAATATTTCAAGGTGTAGGTACGTCGCTTTTAGGGGGGATGAAAGCAACTTTCAACAGAAAGTGCCAATATCTTACTATTTATGTCAATGTTATTTAAATTCTTTTTTTTTTTTTTTGTAATAAAGAGAAAAGTGTCTTAATAATTTCCAAGGTATAAATAATAATTTTGTATTTAGGGAAATTCTATCGTTATATTTTAACATCAGGATATAAATATTAATAAAACGTTTGAAATGTTTGATTTTTTTGTTACCTTTTATTTTGAAGAAAAATAAAGGATCCAAATATATTTCTTCTTGTCTCTTTATCATTAGATATAATCATGAAGAGACGACGCATGAGTTTGAAAAATACACTTTTATCTTCTGTTAGGTTAACATTAGCTTAAACATATTCAGCTTCAATAGAAATAGACTTTTTACATAAAAAATAAAATTTGTCTGAAAAATAAAACAATTTGTTAGAATAAAGAAAACACTTTAAAAAATTATCTCTATCTGATTGGGTTAATAACCAAATAACCTTTATTAAGTTAATAGAAAGAAAATAAATAGAAAGTAAAAAATGTGAGACCGTAGGAAAATAGAGGAATTCAAATGAAAGACACTTTTCGGTTGGGTTCCTCTAAATCTGAAGTAATACGATTTCTAAGAAAGGATCAGTTTTTTATTTTATTAATAATTAATAAATTTAATAATTTAAATAATTAATAAATGAATATTTAATTTTACATGATAAAGCATACATTATAATAAGTGAAAATGACAGCCAGATATTTTATGAATAAAAGGCGATGAATTGTAAGATAGGCCGTTTGGAGTGTTTCTAAAAATAGAACAAACATTGTGACGTCATTTTTAATAATAAAACTGAATTATTATTTTGTTTAATTAAAAATAAGAATATATAATGATATATAAACACAAAATATCGAGAATTAATAATGAAGAATAATATAAAATCGTAAAATAAGTCAATTTTAAGCTTTAATAAGGCATGAAAAAGCTAAAAAAAAAATATTAATTTGTAATGAGAGAAAACTAAAAATCTATAATTATTCTTATTATTTAATCTAATTAAACATATTTTTAGATAAAAATAAATATTTGTTCACTAGGGACATCTATAATTCATATTAATTTTTAATAAAGGATAAGAATTTGAAAAACACAAGTGAAATGAATAAAAAAATTAATAAATAATTATTTTGAAATATTTATAATTCTGAACTTATTAAATAAATAATTATCTATATTAAGAAATATAAGTTGATAATCTAAATATATCGTTAATTTTAGTAAATACTAGCAAAAACTAGTTTTTTAAGAAATAAAGTAAAATATTTTTATAGTGCTATTTTAAAGCTTTTATTTACTTAGATATAATTATTATCCCATAATATTATTTAAATAAGTTTTAAAAAAATGTTAATTTAGTGGTTTTAAGCTTTTTTTTTTTCTTATTTTTTTATAAAAAATTGTAAAATGTTAAATTTTTTTAAACATTTGGCGCACTAAGAGAGGCCTTAGGTACGTGAGTTGAATTCAGCTAAGCCTGAATTCTGACCGCAACTTTCGCAAATTTAAAAATTCTCAAACTTTCTTATATTTCATCAGATCCATGTAAAAATTCAGCAATGGGTCTTTGATTATTTTATAAATGTATGAAAAAATTTTCATTGAGATAAAAGTATTTATTGGAGGTATTTATTTATTATTGGATATATGAAAGACTGGCAATTTCTCTTTTCTCTTTATAAATATTATTTTATAATATATTATTCGGTCTCAATTAGTTTAATTAATTTTTACGGCATGTAAGGCCATTTAGACTCCTTCTATATTTATTTAAATTAATTGGTAACCAATATAATTTAAATAAATTTTATCGGTTAGATCGGGAAACGAACCATTAAATTTTGAACTAAAACGAAACTTCTCCTTCTAGTCTTACTCCAAGGGCCAGGGGATTGTAATATTTTGACTCTTCTAAACAAGACCTTAATATCTCAGCAGAATGTTATACACTCATCCGAGATAAATGTAGATTTCCAGTATATTTCTTAAGGTACTGAGATTCATTCGGTATTTGAAATTAGAAATAAAAATTATTTAAAGTTGTTTTATTTTATCAAAATCAATGATCTTTGAAAATTTATTTTCAGATTGGAGATATTATTGATGGTTGAACTATTCTGTTCTGGTTCTGTTTTATTTTATCAACATCAGTGTTTATTAAATATTTTTTTAAACCCCCTCGTCTTTGTGGTCTGATTGGCCAATTAGAAGAGATTCTGAAAAGTTAGGATTGAATATTGCGATTATTGTCATTGCCTACACGTGGGCTTTTTTATATTTATTAGGCTTAATATTTTAATTTTTTTTTTTTTTTTTTTTTTTTGTTAAATAAATTCTTAGAACAAAAATAAAAAGAAATGAGACAATATTAAAGTAGAAAAAATCTTCATCGGTTAAGTTAAACTAAAATTTTTATTATCCTTCTTTCTTTCCTAGCCCTATTTGTCTCCTTATTGCCAGATTTTATGTGGATATTACATATTGAATGGTACACAGTCAAAATTTAGTGGTTAATCAAAAATTTAGTATCTTATTAATTGTTATTTAGTTTTTATTTTTTTTAATTAAATTTCCCACTTAGTGTCAGGTCAAATACTTAATTTTTTATTTTAGAGATAATTTTCTATTTAAAAAATAAAAATTTGAATTATTATTCTTAAATATTTATAGAATAAAATATTTCATTGTTTACTTTAATTCAAAAATTATTTTGTTTGAAGTATAATAAAAATTTCAACTAAATGGTTTTCCTTTCTTTTATTTCCGTTTAAATTAAAAATATTTTTTAATTAATAAAATAAATTATTTTAAATATAGTGAATTATTTTTATATTTAGATAAATAGATGGGCTGTTTTTTGAATTTTAGAAAGGTATAGAGAGGCAGAATGGTCCAAGAACCCCTGTAGAACCAAAAAGCGCGGAAGGTTTGAAAAAGAAGATAAAAAAAGGCCTAAACTAAAACAAGTTAATAAATTTGTATTATTTTTAAATTTTATGATGAATATTAATTAGATTTTTTATAAAATAAATATTAAAATTTACATTTTAATTAGAAATAATCTGTACTCTAATTTTAATGTATCTTAAATTTTGTGCTCTTTTGGTGATGAATGTCATGATTGTATGAAATGGCATAAATTTACTTAAGAATGAGTGTTTAAAAGAAATAGTAATGTCTTAAAATTTATGTATTAAAACCTTGAGGCAGTTTTCAACTGAAAAGATTTAGAGATATAGAAAAAAATGAAATGTTAATGTTTTTTTAATAAAATGTTTTATATATATTTAGATATCGATGATATTCATAATTTTTTTCTTTTTATTTTTTGTGTTTTTTATGTTTGAAATGCAGACTGCCACTTGATGAATTCCAACTGTTTATGAGTCCAAGAATAATTAGTTTTCGGTTGGTACCTTAATAACATAAACATTATGAAGCAGAAATGAAATATCTCATGTTATATTTTATAAGACACCAGCTCTGGAGTCTGTTGTGAAAAATTCTGAAGACCAGGGATACCAATTAACTGAGTGACTTTGTTTTGATTTTTTAATTATCATCTGTCCTCTAAAAGTCTTCTTTTATTCACTTATAAAAATCTACTTTTTAAAAAATACTAATGCTTATTTATTTTATATAATTTTTAATTCTTTTATATGATTTATATTTAAATAATTAAAAAATTTTATATTCTTCACTTAATTAAATACTATTTTGAAATTTCTCTTTCAGAATTTCAAACTAGGATTCCGCCTATTCAACATGAATTGAACAATGAAATGTTTGATAATATGTAAGTGAATTATTCAATTAACTATTTAAAATTATTTATTTATTTTATTTTTTCTTACTATTAATGAATTTTACTATTTTTTTAATATTATTTATTATTTTTAAATAATTATAATTTAAAATTAACTTTGATTAAATAATACACTTATTTTTTAAAAAATTCATTTTTATTCATAAATAAATACATTTGATAAATGGAATTTACCTATTGTTTAAAAGTTATTTATTGATACATTTATTATAAAATAATAATTTTAATAAAATATTTTAAAATCTTCTTTCCAGGGTACTCCACTAAGGCTGTCAACTGGAGGAAGTCATCTGAAAAATAGGATTGGTAAGAAAAAATAACTCGATGAAAAAAGAAAGAATTAATAAAGGGTTTATATTGATATTTTTATTTTTTAATAAATTATTTTATACTTACGAAAACTATTATTACTGGAATAAAATTTTGTATTAAAAAATATTTATTATTCATTTAATTTTATAAATAATAAATAGCAAATTTAAACACTGAAAAATGTACTTTAATTTTTAAATTATCTAATTATTATTAAATTTATGTATGAATATTTTAACGATATTTATTTTAATAAAATCAAATAATGAATATTTATTGAGTTTTACTTTCCCTTTCCTCAAAAAACTTGCAAATATAAATTTAAATTTGAATAATAATAATTTAATGTCATAAATATTTGAAATAAAATGAAAAATTTTAATTATCCAAAAAAAAAGATCTGGTTTACATTCTCTAGACTATATTTTAATAAAAAAATATTATCACCATTTGAATTTTTAATTGTGGAAGTTCAGATGTAGTTAGCATTTAGTAGATTGAAAATGATGAAGCATCAGAAAGAAAGAAATCTAAAAACAAAGAAAAGAGATGGGATTAGAATTAAGTAATTCAAACATTAAGACGATTGGAAGCTGCGAGGTTGATAATCGATCCTTGGGTAACTGGGAAGGGTGCTATTCAGAAAATCTTCAAAACATTTTTCTTGTTATCTAATTCATTCTATAAAAAAGAAGGGAAATAGAAAATTAAGGCCCTAAACTGTTGATCAGTCAAGATAACAAGGGCATATCGAATATATTAAAATGAACTAACAAGATATAATATATACTTAGTGAGATATTTTATATGCTTAAACTTAAATTTAATTCTGAAAATAAACCTTCTTAAATAGTTGGTCAGGCAAGATGAAGATTACACATTTATATATATTTTTTTTATAATAAACTAAGTATTATCAGGACAAATTTTATAAGACTAATATTTCTAAATGCAACCCTAATTATATTGAATAAAAGAGTTTAATCCATTTTAATTAAATCTTGCAAATTAAGACCGAAATGGTCGTAACCAAATATATATATATATATATACTATATGCCATTCGTTTTGATTTATTAAAAAATAATCTAATCACTTTTGGGAAATGAAAGTATAATTATAATGAATAAATGATTTTAATCAAACCAAAATGGGATTATTAGAAAAATTAAAGCCCTAAAATGTTGATCTGATAGAACGACAAAGAAAGATAGGATCATTGTATTTTTTTTTTAATATAATAAACTAAAAGCTTTTGGACCAAATTTTATAGGCTTTATTTTTTTTATTGCAACCTTAATTATATGTAATACAAGAGTTTACACTAATTTAAATAATTCTTTAACATTAAGGACCGAACTTACCAGGACCAAATATATATATATATATATGCAATTCTTTTTTATTTCTTAATTCAACAACTTTCGGGTCAAATTTTATATGCACAATTTTTCCCAAATGAGAGCATATTTATAATGAATAAATGATTTTAAGCCAAACTGTCTGATACAAATTGGAAAATTAAACCTCAACTGATTGTCTGTCAAGAGAACAATACATAATAATTTTTTTTTTTAATATATGCTTAAAGTTTTATCATCAAATTTTGTATGTGTAATATTTCTAATTCCAAATAAAATTAAAGTATATAAAAGATTTCAAGTTAATTTAATTAAATTTTGAAAATTAAATTCCTAACCTGTATATATATGCAATTTGATATTTAAAAAAAAAATCATTTAACAACTTTCTAAACAAATTTTTAATATCTAATATTGCATATATCAAGTATAATTGTAGTTACAAGAAGAGTTTAATCCAATCTTAAAAATTAAAGCACTGAAATAAGGATTTGTCAATGAAAATGTCAAATAAATATTACTTTTTAAAAAAAAAAACCAAAGAAGATACAAATTTTATCTGTTAATTGTGGTGAATTTAAAATTTAAAGTAATTTAAATAAATCTTGGAAAAGAAGATCCATGACAGAAAAGCATAATTATTATTTTTTTTTTAATAAACAAAACACATTCCGTCCACCTTTTATATGGCTAATTATTCTAATTACAAATATAATTATATTCAATAAAAGATTTTAATATAAAATTATATATATGGGGGTAAAAGTTACGTCTAAAAACGAGCGTAGACGTTAATTAATTTATATCTCCTTGATTAGAAGAGCCAGAATGAAATTTTTCATGCCTATTCTTTACTATCAACACGATTTCATTTTTTATTATTTGTTTAAAAAAGAAATTTAAATTTAAGATTATCAATTTTAAATATAAAAGACCCAAATTGATAGTCATCGTTACTGATTTTATTTTTTCTATTTTTATTAATATATATTGTATTTGTGAAGGTTAATGGCCTTAGTACCCAAAGATACTATAAATAATAAATAAATAATTAGAAAATAAAAATTTTTATTATACTTAAGAAAT
>JAAAKE020020905.1:0-10377 GCA_010014785.2 Anisolabis maritima | reverse complement strand
TAGTTTTGATTGATAGTTAATTCTCAGCTTGAAAAAGCGTGTTGAAAGGAATTTTTAATTAACAAAACGCCATTAAGCCAAAGATTTGCTCTACGTACACTTAAATTTATTAGAAAAAAAATGTTAACTCATTTTGATAAATAAAAGGTATTCATCGTATTTTATTCGAACTTTAATTGATATTCTTAATACCATTTTAAGTTTGGTGTTACTTTATTTATTCCTTGGTCAGATTAAATGAATAATTCAATAAAGAACTTGAGAATTAACAATTTATTATTTCCAATTGAATCTTTAATTATTTTCATAAAAATAGATAAAAATAATTATTAAAGTAGTATAACTAAATATATTAACATCTAAATTATATCTGTCTATTTGACTCGTTCCAGTGAAATCATTTTTAAGTTATCACGATTTTTAGAAAAATGTTTCAGTTAAAGTAACACTTCAGTGGATCAAACTTTAACTGTGGTCTCCGATTTTGATATAATGTAGTAATACAACATTTGACTCGTCTTAGTCAAATCGTATTTGAGTTAACACTATTTTTGGAGAAACGTTTCAGTAAAGCACCCTTCCCGTTGCCAGAAATAACTCAAAAGTCTATTGAGATCTTACGATTTTGTTGTAATGCGCAATGTAACATTGAGTTAATCTACATTAGAGCCTGCTCGAGTTATCATGTTAACGAACAAACCAGACACCCAGTGATAATTCGAAATAATATATTTGGACTCCAGAAGGTCCAAAAGATCGAAATCTCGATCGATTACAACATTTCCCTATATGAGTAAATAGTAAAAGGGTAGCTGGACTTTATTTGAAATTTCATCACTTATATTTTGGTGATAGAGTTAGAAAATTAAGCTGACATTTCGGTCCCAGGTCTAGGTCATTTTCAGTGCCGGCTGACAATAAATAATTTTTATATTTTTTTGAAAATACTTATCATTTGTGGAGTATTCACAACAAACCATTTTTTTTTTTTTGCAATTATTATTTGACTTTAATGGTGGGGGGGAGAACTCAGCTATTACTTTATTCATAAATTTTTAAAAGTAGTTATAGTAAAAACAAAAACCCATTTATTTTAAAAATAATAGAAATTTATTGAGAAATGTTGTCCATTTGTTGTTGAAAATTTCAATTCTAGAAATATCAATATTCACACATATAAATTATAATTAAAAAATTCACACTAGGAACCATATTTTATAGTAATCAAAATCAGATTCAAAAACAATGGCAATCTATGATAAAATAATTAGCATTGCAATACTTTAAAAAAAATTTTGTTGTATTTTAAATACATATATGTGTGTATTTATTCTTTGTGATGTTAATTCATTTTGAATATTCAGTTATTTAAATCGACCAGAGGCAGGTGATTACAACCCTCCCTCAAACTTTACCTTAGGCTTGGACTAAATTAATACAGGGGCCTCCTTTTCCTTGGATGACCTCAGCAACTTGATCAAATAACAACCTAAATATATAATATTATCACTCTCAAAAGTATGATATAGAGTTGGAAAATTTCATATTAATTAAAATTACAAAATTAATACATTAATACCTAATTGAAATATTCATTCCTATGCATGTATTTTTTAATTCTATTGTTAATAAATAATATGTTGATTTTCTTCTAATATCTTGGGAAAATTTGGCCATGGAGTTAAAATATGAACCAAGTGACTTTATAAATAAATATAGCTTGGTATCGTTATTATTAATATACTAATAAGAATTGTTCAGTCTTCAGATTATACTAAAAGACAAGAAATAAATAGGAAATTTTCTAAGCTTAGTCTAATATATAGAAATATATTATAGAAATCGTCACCTCATCACATATCTTCTACAAAATTAATACAATCACAACTCAGTTTTATTAGAGTATATTATTTTTAACTGTATTTTGCTTTATTCACTTTGTACTTTTAATGTAAATTGCCTGCAAGCACGAAAGTTTTATCAGAGATTAACTTTAATCAAAAAGGGCATTAATAACTATTATATTATATTAGTAGAGTTTCTAATTATTAATTTTTTTTTTTTAATATTTTTTAATCAATATCCGTTTAATATATAATTTTAAAAAAAAAAATTATAGAAACATTTAATCTATAATAACTCGCTAAAAATATTTTTTCTTCTTTAAGAGAAGTCTGAAGAGGGTCTCTTCGTTTCCTACCTTAGACCTTAGAAATATTTTAATTTTACTTTAATATAAATACATATAGACAGATAATGAGTATCGTTAAAATTATACATAACATTTATGGTATATTTCATTTCATTTCATTTGGATCTTATAAGCTCATCCACCGGGGTCCAAGTTTATTTACCCGAGGTGCTTTCGAGACACCTCAAACTCAGCCCGACATCTGACCGTAGCCATCTATCGACACCCAGTGAACTTACATTATTTCTTGTCTCTAACCCCTTCTCCTGTATTTATTTCTAGCTAACTAACTACTTCTATTTTTATTTCCAGCCCGTTCCTTTCATCCAACCTAATATATGATAGGAAGGGTGTCCTAGTTTGAGGAGGGACTCTACACCGGCGTGTAGCCTACACCTTGCGAAGAGTGCATCATTGAGAGGGAATCCTTCTTTACGTCCTTTACAAAGGACGGGGTGTCACAACAACCTGAGGGCTCTATTGTGGTAGAATATAATGCTCCAATCCAATGCATACTAAAAATTATTACGTTAATTTTATAGCTGAAATATTCAATACATGCGTTTATCTTCTTAAAAAAGAAATAAAAATACTGAATGAAGAGTGTTTTACTTGACAAAATTACATGGAATCAAACATGTGTTTTAAAGTTATTTTTTATAATGTATATCCCAAACTTCGCAGAGGAAAACTCTTTTGAGAAATAAGATATACGTAAGTGTTATTACCTTTAATAGCTAAAGTTTTTCAAAGATAGAATTTAAAAAAAAAAAAAAAAAAAACAATGCAATTTTATATGCTTATTTAGAGAATTTTAGTGAATTATTATTATAGTATATAGTTTCAGTTTATATATAGGCCATTACCTCCTTAGATAACATGATCTATTTCCAATGCAAAAATACCCGTTTTAAAAAGGGTCAACTAATATTTTCTTATGATTAAATAATTCTGAGGGAAGACAGGAAATTTTTTTAATATCAAAGAGATTCTTTTTTATCCATTTATTATGATCATGGCTAGCTATATATATATATTTCTAGCTATATATATATATATATTTCTATAAGAATAAAGTAATTTTTTATTCGAAACATTGACATTTTATTTTTATCATCTTAAAAAATTCATTTATTCGGCCATCTATCATTTTTACTATGATATCCGAATGCTTTTTTCTCAATTTAATGTTTTATCAGTAGATCTAAAGATAAATCATGAATATGTATTTTAGGATTTTTTTGTGTGTGTTTGAATTAACTTTTAATTAAAGGATATATATAATTGCATTAAAAAAAGCCTTAATTGATTCATTTAACATATATAAAGAAACCATGGCGCGAAAAGTCAATATATGGCTTGAAATGCATATGTATTCACATTCATACACATGCATTTATACGCACACGTGTGTAAAGAAAAGCGACATGCGTTTGGAGATAATTCAATTGTCGGGAAATGGAATGCGAATTGAATTCCAAATGGATCTCCATATAAGGGTGAGTGCAGAGAGGGGGAGGGAGGGGTTGAATATGCATTTCATAGATAGGAGTTTCAGGGGAGAGAATTCAAGACTGCTTTCATTATGCAAGCTGACTAAAAAGTTCTAAGTGGCAATCTGAGAATATAAATTAAAACGCAATTAGCTTACATGCAAGAGCAGCTTCCTGAAGCTTTTTGTCACACCTGTTCGCCGGAGTCGTTTAGAAGAAAAAAAAACTTTTTAAACTATTAATGAAATTGAAATTGGCAAAAGTGAAACACGTTCAGGGAGTACAAAATACATTCTCCAACTTATAAGCCCCATAAGAGACTATAAATGAATTATAAAAGTGCTGTATTTAGTTACGATATTTGTGAAGAGAAGGGGAATGGTTGAAATATTCAAAAAATGATTCCTATATATATATCTTCGGCATATGAGACTATTTTTTTTTCGACATTTAGACTCCATTTATATTTATTTAAATCATTTCGTATTCAATATAATTTAAATAAATTTTTGTCGCTTTAGACGGGAAGCGAACCACTGGAATGTGATGAATCTCTACCTCTGCACCAATGGATAGGCACTATGCCATAAAGACTTTAAAAGGTATAATATATATTAATTACGATACATGTAATCCAGGCATATTTGTTTACATTAATTGTAATCCAATTTATTTTATTTAAATACATTTTCTTGGGACTGCCTGGGATCCGAACCCTCACCCCTTGGGTTGGAAGGATGTCAATATTGACGTAGTCAGTATCTGTAATCTCTCAGCCACGGGAGGGGAAAAAATACTTTTAACAAAATTTAAAACTTATTAAAAGAATATTGATTAAATGATTAATAAAATATTTAATTAATTTTCTTTGAATCTTGAACCTCTCTCTTACGTACAGAGGTAGAGGTCTCGCTTCACAAATCAAAAGTCACTGGTTTGCTTCCCGTCTTGAGCGAAAAAAATTTATATTTTATATTGGCTACCAATGAATTTAAATAAATGAGGAAGGAGTCTAAATGGCCCCGAACAAAGTCTTGAGAGCAAAAAGCCGCTACCAAAGTATCGTCACTGACGGTAAACAAAGTTAAATAAATGGCTTTAACTTTGGAAAAGGAGTTCTGATGAAGGGTGCTAGGATCTATGTTATATATATAGAGATTTTTCATTTTTCTGATAATTTGCTTTATTTTGTCTTTTCGGCATCTGAGGCAATATAGAATCTAAACGATACACAATATGTTTATTACAATACTTATAATCCAGCTATATTTATTTATACCAATTGGTATCCAATTTGATTTAAATAAATTTTCATCGGACTGCCTGGGATCTGAACCCACACCCCTTGGATTTTAAGGATATCATTATTGACAATGTCTCTAACCTCTCGGCCTTGGGAGAGATATGTTTTTTATTCATACATAACAATGAATTTAAAAATTTTTTTTGGAAAATTACAATACTTTCTTTAGAGGCTACTAATTTTAATTTATTAATCTATTCACATTGTATATGTCAATATATATGTCAATCTTAATAAATAAATATTTCTATCGAAACTAACCTAAGCCTAACAAAAACATTTATTTTAATAATTAATAATAATTTACTCTAGAGCAATTAATGAAAAAAAATCTAGTGAGTTGGCAATTTGAGTTATGTATCTATCTTCCAGCAATCAAATACAAACTATCCCTTGTTAGAGGGGTAGAGGCCTCGCTTTATGTACCAATGATTAATGATTCGCTTCCCGTCCTGAGCTACAAAAATTTTAAAAAGGCTTTAAAAAACGATCTAATTTCTGTAACCGATGGTTTTAAAAGCATTTTTTCAGGCTTGTTTTTAGACTGCTCTATTCGTAGTTTCACCTCTGCTCATAATAATATCTAAATATTATTTTGTTTTTAAAAATAACAAATGAGTAAATTTCACCAACTGGTCAAATTCCTATTATTCCTATTAAATGGTGCCCTTTGGTAGACTCTCTCAAAAAATTAAAAAAAAAAAAACACAATTGAATTCTAGGGTTTATATTATAGAATATAGCATTATTTTAGATTGTCACCCACTTTACTTGGGAATTTTTTAAATTTTTAATTACTTTTTCACAATTAGCATTTAAATTTATATGAGAGGAATGAGAACCTCCACTCTTTCGCTTGTCCTGACACGTAGATTTAATTATGTCAAGTCTATTTATTTTACCCATGTCCTTGTTAATTGCGCCAGCCATGAACAGCCAGTATATTTATAAATGAGCAAAATTTTAAGGGTGTCCTTATATTTATTATTTTGAAATTCGTCCCTATTTGAAGCCCAGAGAAATAATTCATATCTCTGTGATATTCGAATATCATTTTCAAATCAATTTTCATGTTTGTAAATAAATAATTAAACAAAAGAAAATTTGGCATCTTCCTTCGGATAGTGATTAGTATTTTTGGCATTTGCAACTATAACCCAAGAGACGTAGATTTGGTTTTCGTTCCAATTAAAATTTGGATTTGGGTTCCTTAGAGAGTCGCCGTTCTTTACAGGAGATCGGTGTTCGCATCTCGGGCATGAGAGATTTTTTCATTAAATAAAAATATTTAATATAAACAAATTGCCAAATTTATAGTACACAAAAGCTCCACGGGGATCACGCTAGATGGGCCTGATCTACCTAAATGAAATGAAATAAAATTTCTTTGAAAAATTATTTGCGTTTGTAAGGACTTTATTAGTCAAAGGCCTTTCAAATTATACAATTATAAAATTCATTTAAAAAAATGAAAAAAAAAAAATTCTAATCCTATCCCATTCCGCATCATTTTAATTCAATGTGCATATTTGTGAATTTAGTCTATAAATAGAAAACAAAGGATATTCCTTTTTTTCATAGCCTTCGTAAACTTTTAATCCATTCCCTTTACCAAATGAAGTTATTTAAAAGCCTCAATTAATAAGAACTCTAAACAAAAGCGTCGAAAGTTAGACAAAAGCTAAACGAAAAGCAGAGTTCAGATGCCGTCATTCACGTCGAAAGCCTTTCGACCCTGGCAGATGAATTGCATGCATCTAGGGCAGGTCAGAGGATAGGACATAAGGTGAGAACAAAAGACCTCCCTCACATGCAAATCAGCCTTCTTTTATTTTCTAAATTGCTCACTTGGTCGATTTCTTTATGAACTTGCTTGGCATGCCACACACTCTTTTATTTCGTAATTTAACTTTGTTTGTTGTTTGATCACAAGTTGAGTTTAATCAGACGAAAAAAAATGAGATAGCCTATATTATTCAAGATATGTTGAATGTGAATTAAAATTTGTCCTATTTGAATGAACTTCTAATTTAATTATACGGTTTTATGGTTTTGAGGGAAGGAGGTTTGTTTTCGATTCTTGTTATCCCTTAACATGGCGACTATTATATAAACTTTTAAACAACTACTAAGAGTAAGAGAAGAACTTGAAAAAGAAAAATGTTTAAAAAAACTCATATTGAAGCGGATGAAAACTACTTCCTTGGGAGTTTGAAGTTATTTTTCAATTCTTTATATCAATGGGAATCTCAAATTTTATAAAATAAAAGAATCTATATATTTACTAAAGTGGTCACTACTTCCAGAGATGTTTGAAGCATAAAAATTGTTTAGTTGCTCCTAAAAAATCAAGAACTATTAAAACTCGGGATCGATATTTTCTATATATAGGTTTGTTTTCATAATAAGGCAGAATCAGCAAATGCTCAATAAAAACTCAAAATTGAGACGTTTCCAACGAGGTTTACTGAATCATCTTCAGTTCAATTTGTTGTATTTATACCCAAAGGTGGTCAGCATGTATTTAAAATACAGTATATATATACATGAGCGACAATGATGTTAAGTCTCATTAGTATATGAATTATAAATTTTAGTTGGTTTTGTATTCGTAAAATCCACGGAGAGCCAAAGCGCAGTATATAGGGCATTTTCCTTCCAAGAAATGCACTTGGTGTGCAGCCAAATACTTTTTTTATTAGATCAAACTAACACTTATGTTTCCATACAAATAAATACCAGATTCAGGGGTATAAGCCAAGAGGCAATTTTGTTATTTAATAATAACGAATGTATTAGTCAAAGTTCATTTTCATCAGTTTTATATAACTAATTTATATTATTTAACAATTTAAAGTCAAAATTCACTTTTAGTTATATTAAACAAATTTAATGAAAATAAAATTCAGTTCACAAGTAAAAAAAAAAAAAAATTTAGAGGTGCAAGCCGATCGTCAATTTTTTTTTTTACTGTTAAGGGTTGACTTAACGGCAGCTCTATCTACGATACTTGGCTGAGCATCTTGGTTTTTACTCATTACAACATCCTATATAATTCAACATCCATAAAGATCACATTTAAAAATAAAAAAATACATTTTCAGGTTAATTAGTTGTGGCAGCTTTGATAGCATAAGCCTATTGGTGGCTTAAAGCTTTTAATCCAGAATTCGAAGCCTTATTTGAACAGAATAACCCAATTGGCCAAAAATTAGTAGAATTAGCTTTAAAAAAATTTCCTAAAAAGGATTAACTTACTAATGAAAAAATATGAATTTAATAAATATTGATAATAAAAAAAAATCAGTTTAAATATTATCATTTCAATATTATTTGCGTAGCCTTTGACCTTAATTTTTATTAAAGTAAAAATATCAGTACGGTATTTATTATTATAGTGTATTGTCTTTTTTTTTTTTTTTTTTTTTTAAATAAGAATTTAGCAGTTTTTAAAAGATTTTTTGCTAAGAAATAAATCGTTGGAAAGACCAGAAAGTGACATGAACCCCTCGGAGAATCGAATTCACTGCACGGGGCTATTTATCCTTATTTGCTCAATAAACAAAATTGGTTCTAGTTATAAAAATGCGAACGCATTTCTTTGAAAAATATTTATGTATATTTGTCCGTGTATTCTTTTGTTTTTTAACTGTGCTGGCTGATGAAAACTTTTAGTAGAGTTTCTTCTTAATAAGTAGTTCATGTTATATTGTATTCTACTGTATATTATATTTAATAAACCATTTAAATTAGTCAGTATTTGGTTGCTGCCAAGGTATCCAAAAAAACTGGAGCTGGGAAATGATCATTGCTTACCTTCTAATTATCCAACAGGAACGAATTTGTTAACCGCATGGTATTTTTTATATTTAATAAATAATAATTTAATGTAAATAAGTTTAAATGGTCTCAGATGCCGAAAAAGACAAACTAATAATAAGGGCTTTCTGGTCAATTTCCAGTGGCTAAGACGGATAAGCTGCGGATTACGAATCTAGAGCATGAAAATAGCTGGGGTTCGAGTCCTGCTTGCCGCAATTATTTCCAACTCTGCCAGAAGTCTCTTCACCCTACCAACCCGCCAGGCCAGCGTGGTAGGGGTTATGGCCAACAACCCTATATGACGAACGTCTAAAGGAGGCCTATGTCCAACAACGGATGACAGAGGCTGTTTGATGATGATGATGATGGTCAATTTTCAGTACGATTTCATTCAATTTAAAAATATAATTAAGAATTATTTTGTTTGAATTTCATTTAGAGTATGTAAGAAATTTTCCTACTCTATTGTTTTCTTCTTAAACTATATTATTGATACTTTAGAAGTTTTTTTTTTTGTATAATTATATAACACTGAGAGTGAAAATTTTTATTGTATTTTCTTGTATAAATTTTAATTTGTAATATCGTACTATTGGCATTTTTCGTATTGGCGCGGCTTATACTTATGAAAATAAATAAAAAAAAAATGAATTAATCAAGAATGTGGCTATAAAGTTGATAAGTTTCATCCTTTTTTGATGAATGAATGCAGAGATATAAGCTAGAAAAAAAAATACACATCTACATATACATATACATGAACATAAAGATTTTTTTGCATTTTTGCGGTCTTTTTGACTTTGAAAAGGAAAGATATTTTAAAAAATTGGTGGTTAAGTTTTATATGATTATAATATTTATTTATGTATAATAGTGTGGGAAGGCAAAACTAATTTGTGGGTCTCATGCCACATGTTGGATAAGCCGAATTTCACTTAAAATTCAGCATTGTCCTCCCTATTTAAAACATAAGCATGTGGCAAGCATATTAGCAGAACTAGTCGAGTTTAGTCATATATGTTGCCAGCTTACACTACTCATGAAAGCAGGAGTTTCTGCTGTACAAACCGACATTGTTTTAATAATAATTTAGGCCAGTCCCCAACACCCTTCTTTTTCGAGTTACAAGCCTTTTGTTTGCTCTGTCAAGTGAGCAGCAACGATTTTTTTTTTTGTCTTTTTAGGCATCTGAGGCTATTTAGATTTGTTTGCGATTGATGTTTTTTTTTTTAGATTGAATAAAATTTTATATTCATAACTGCGCTTCGGGCCGGATATAAAAATTCAGATCCACAGGTAGACTATGGCTGATTTAAGCTTAAAATAAGTAAAAAATAGTATAACATAGTTTATTTAATAACAAAGTTAAAAAATTAATAAGTTCATAAAATTATAAAATATAAATAATCCACATATCATTTTTTATTATCCTTTATGATTATTTAATTAATTTTTCTCTTTCTCTTTTAATTCACTAATTTATATTGATGTTTTTTTTTTTTTGTTTTTAATATTTTTATATCTCCTTATTATTTTTATATTGTTTCCAAGCAGCTGCAACGCCTTAT
>JAAAKE020020893.1:0-27924 GCA_010014785.2 Anisolabis maritima | reverse complement strand
ATTCTGTATATATGTTGAATAATAGAGGCGAGAGAACACATCCCTGCCGAACACCCTTCTTGATCTGGCATATTTTTGAAAGAATGCCATCAACCTTTATATGAGCACTAGAGTCCCGGTAAAGTTGGCGTAAGAGTTCAATTAAATGTTGTGGAACCCCCATTATTTTTAAGATGGATCATAATTTATTCCATTGAACATTATCGAAGGCCTTAGAGTAGTCCACAAAGCAAAGATATAAAGGTGTGTAGAACTCCCTAGCCTTCTCGATAAGTTGTCTAATGTTCAATATCTGTTCTCTAGTACCCCGACCTTTAACAAATCCTGCTTACTCTGGTGCGATTTGCCAGGAGGCATATGAGCTTAAACGGTTTTGTAATATATAAAGCCTGACCTTAGTAGCGTGCGAGATGAGAGCGACCAGGCGGTAATTATCACAATTGCTAGAAGATCCTTTTTTGTGTAAGGGAATGACTAGTGAAGTTGTCCAGTCCTCGGGCCTTCATCGAATAAATGTTCCACTTTCTCATCTTCAAACTTTTTCGGCTGCATTGAACCTTCCTTATCTTCCGTATCAAAATCACCTTTTTTGTAGCGTCCAAACCAGTACTCACATGTTGAAATTGATGGAGCATAATCACCATAAGCTTCCGACAGCATTCGTTGACTTTCACCAGCACTTTTCGTCAAATTGAAGCAAAAAAGCAAAGCTCTCGGCAAATTGCGTTTTGTTAGCACAAAATTCGACATATTCAAAGCTCAAAAACATAATGTCTTTTACACTTCGGCAAAATAACACATACTGAAAACTAAAACCACTTGATGATGCTTTGACATGAAGTTAGCAACAATATGACCCAATGCGATATAATACTTGTTACGCCATTTCTTGAAAATCCTTTGTTGACACGCCAGGTGTCAACCTTTTGAAGTTTCGCCCAAGATGACAAAGACTTGGGATTTCTCCCCTCGATCACTCTCCAAGCGACCGAAAGGTAGGAGAGTAATGGCGATCAAGTCGCCACCACTGCGTGTTTGCCAGCCATTACGAGTCGAAAGAGTCTCAATTAACCTAAGTTTTCACCACGTCGCTGGATTTCCTTTCGCTTTATCCTCTATGAGTCTATTTTCCGACCTTTGAGTTTTGTGACTGGAATATTCTTTCGGATTTATGTTTGGATTTATTTCCATTGCCTGATACCTTTCGACGACTTATGCCTTCCTTGATTGATTTTTCTATCTGACCCAAGCGTTCTCCTTGATTCGATTTCGGCCATTTTTCTTCCACTACACATTTTATTTGTACATTCAAGTTCGATTCATTTCTTCCTCGCCTTATAATTTCTCTATTAAGATTCCTTTATTTTCATCTTTATTTATTTATTTCCTTTCATTTCCATCACAGCGAATGTGTGATCGGGATATTTTGAAAATACTTTTATGCAAATCGCCATATTTATTTGGTATATATTTCTCGATAATAAACGAGTGTATTCAGTTATTTTTATTTTAATACGCGAGTTTGCTTTTTTTGTGTTTCATCCATCAAGCCCTGCCATCCAGCGTCCCGATCCGTTAGGAGTGATATCAAGTTTTTTACAGTCCACTATCACATCGAACTATCTATCATTTCGCATTCCTAAATCCCTTAAAATTAATGCACACTCCCAATAAGTTTAGCAAATATATATTATTATATAAATTTTATAAAGGTTGGACCAGAAATGAGAAATGCAGCTATTCTTTTTACTTTCTCTTGCCTATATATGAAATATATAGTGAGAAATTATTGCAATCGCATAAAAATCGATGTTGAGATTGCAGCGGAAATACACGTGTTGAGGTCCCTTGAGTGTGTGTGTGTATGTTCATTTGTCTGTCTGTCTGTGAACAAGATTTCTCAAAAACGAAAAAACGTACGAAGCTGAAATTTTAAGCTAGGTACCCTCGTCATATGCTTTTCAATAAAATCGACCAAAGAATACTTTTTTAGTTTTTTTTTTTATTTTTTCAAAATCTCTAACAATTTTGATTTAAATTCATATATCAAGTATTTATTAGATGATCTTTGAAATGTATTAACCCTTATCTGCACCAAAATTGTTTGACCCACTTTACTCTTATATGTCTTTAGGTTTTTTTGTCAATTTCTCTTAAATCATTTTAACAATATTGATTAAATTGGCTGGACATATAATATGAGATAATATTTAAGATGTATTAATTATTTCCCATCTCCAAATAATGTGGGACTATCAAAGGCTCCTCTATAAGCTTGGCCATTGCACACCTTACTTGCACTCTACCAGTCCAGTCATTTTTTGGAAAACAAACAATGACCGAGTCATATGAAATTCTCATTTATTAAACAAAATAAATTTAAGTTGCATATACATTATACGGCTATGACCTACCTGGTGTGACAGCACATCACTCAGCTTTCCTTACCTTAGGTAAAGAGAAAATTGTGTGAGGTGCGTTTATCACATCATATTTCTTATTTAAATTTTGTTTTCACTCCATACCGGACGGAAACATCAGCTAAGAAGAAATAAATTTCAATGTAAATATATGGTATGACTAAATGCACATCACACAACTTTCTCTTACCTAAGGAGAGTTGAGTGATGTGCTGTCATATCAAATTTTTTGCGTCTGGCCCCCTCAGCAAATCAGATCTCACCACTAGAGGGAGTCAATCCTGCCACTTACTGCTTTTTTCTTTATATTGTTACATTTGCAATTTTTCAATCAATTTGCTAGAGAAGCGGGTAAGGAACTTTAAAAACCAAAGGTCTTGTGTTTAAATCCTTTAAATGAATTTTTCCTTAAAATTTTGAAAAAATATAACATTATTAAAAAGTTCTTTTTAAAAGTTTTTTCAAAATTATTAATTAATATCAATTATATGAGCATGGGAAAGGAAGGGACTTGCTTATCTCTCCTGAAAAACTTAATAAAAATATGATATTTTTATCCTGTATTTTTATTTTCTATTTAAATATAATCTGGATTTATGAAAATATATCTATTACTAAATGTATCAAATAGGTATAAAATAGAATGAAAAGATAAATTTCCTTTGACTTTTTTAATATCCTGACATAGGATCTAATTAATGCAGATTCTCAATTTTTTTGCATTGCGTTCCCTTTTATTACTTTCTCTTATTTTAAATTTATTTTTTGCTCTCTCCCCTCCCCCTCCCCACCCCTAAAGAGAAGGGAAAAATATCAAAACATTTACGACATTAAATTATTATAAAAGAAATTAATTAATTATTTTATTTAAAATCATAGTTATAATTTGAAGAATTGTCTTCGAATTAAAGATAGAGTATCAATTCATATTAAGCGGACTATGTGCAGTGACGAATCCCAACTTTTCTTTTAATATTCACATTTAGACCTTGTTTTAACATCCTAGACTTTTTTGTGAGAAACTAATTATTATAATAAATTGACTTTGAAGCGGACACTCCTTTCATCCCTCTCTCCTTGTCTACGCCCATGACTAGGAGTTCAGAACACAGTGTTAGCGAGGTTGATTGAAAATTTGGATTAATAGAATGATTGAAGTCATATCCTTAGTTTTTATTGTCCAATATTGTAAATCTAGGCAGTTTGCTAACTAAATTTGTTTAAATCACACACACTTTATCCATATAATATTAATATGATTGCAGGCCCTTTATTTATCAATATTAAGATATTAATTAATAACGACTTCACTTTGAATCTTTGGCTTCAGCTACATCTTCTTTTGGCGTACAAATGACTAACAGTGAGTGAGCTTTTCAATAATATTTACAGTTTCACTAATATCTTTCATTTCTTGAGAAACTATCCAAAGTGGAACGTTATCCTTTTTTACTGACCGATTCAAATATATATTTTGTTATTTTGAATTCATTAATTACTGATAGTTTTTTGCCGATTTTTTTGTCTTTTGTTATTTTAGAGAAGAGGGTCTCACAAAGAATCGTTAAATGAATGTATAAAATTAACTTTGATTTTTTTTAATTCCTTTTTTATTACAAAATAATTTTTTCTTTTTGTTTTCATGGCCGAATAATGTTGCTCAAATGACCAATTGAATTCTAATTGAAATCTATCGGATTGATCTATTGTATTATATTAATATAATCTGATAAGTTTTGAGTAACTTTATAATTGAGTTCAAACAAATTGTGAAAGGCCCGGCAACCAAGCTCGAAATAAAAAAGTTGCAGCCATTGTACGTGACCAACGAGATGGTGTAAAAAAAGAACGAGAATCGAGGGGCAAAAAGTGAGAAATGGTCGCGCTATTTTGGCGACGAAGGCCACAAATAACCACTAAAGGGTCTCTCTGCCGTCTCCCTTACGTAAGAGTAATCGAAAATAAGGCAGGTGATGAGATAAGAAATTGGGAATCCAAAGATACTTAGATATAATTTAATTGAATGTATATATTTATTTATTTTCCAAGTGGTTGATCTGGACAGAAGAATATGGAAAATAAATATTGAAATAAATAAATAAAAAGGGTAAATCATATTAAAATATAAATAAAAATAAAATATTTATGACATACAACATGCCAAATTTTATTGCACTCATTCTCCAATTTCTTTACTTCATTTCCTTCGTTATCTATATGCTATTATATAAATTATATAAATAAACTGTATTAATATAGAAAATGATCGAAAAAGTAGCAATATTCAATTTAAAAAAATATCCAATAAATTTATATAATGTGAGAAAATAAAATTTTATTAAGCGATCTTTAGAAAAGTATATGATCGCTTTTATATAAGACTAATTACTATTCAAAAAAACGCTAAAGAGAACTCAAGTTTGAAATCTAAAGTGAATAAAATTAAAATATATATATATGACAAATTCTTTTATGACCATTCAATTACCTAATTAATTCATTGGCCTCGATTAATTTCGCAAAGATTGGTGGCAATTTCAATAATCTATAAATTTCTATTTCATTTTTAAAAAAAATAAAAAGCTCTTCAAAAAAATAGCTACTTTCAAGGAGAACTTAAAAGGAATAATTGCAGAAAACAGAATTATCAATAAAACAATTGGGACAATATATAAATAGAAAAACCAAGGGGACAGAGCAGGGCCAAATTTAAATTAAAAGATGGTTGGGAGGAAGGAGGACCCTCACAATATAGTGCTCCTCTCTTTATTTTTTTATTTTTCTCACTTTTTAACTATCAATGAAATACGTAGGTAAAGTGAGTATTGTGATCGTAAAACCTTCGTTGTTAAGATTCCCAATGAAATAGATATTTTGGGGGTGCCTGAGTCTAAAATCAGGCAAAATAATTTGTCTGTACTTGTGAATAATATATATCAAAAACAAAAAACTTCGGCAGCTCAAATTTGATAAATAAATTTTAGGCACCAGATGACTGCCAGAGCAATGCTTTAATAAAATTGTCACCTATTCTAGTAGTTTTAGAGTATTTTGCGATTTCCTTAAAATTTGCTCGAACAATTGTGATTAAAATTTAATCATTTATTTATTAGACGAACTTTAAGATGTATTAACCATACCCAAAAATAGGTTGACACCTATTTTGCTAATGTACTTTCTTATTTTTTTTTCTATTTTTCTCTAACGATTTTTATTAAATTGCCAATATTGTAAATTAGATAATATTTAAGATAAATTAATTGTTTTTCACATCGAAAGGGTCTAGAACCCACTTTATTACGTCTAAAGTAAGGTAAATTCTATATATAGCTTTGGAGAAGAAAGTCTTTTGGCGAGTTTTATTATTATTATTATTATGCTTTTCCTTGAACCTTTGTAGTTCTTCCATATGATTCCCAAAACTTCGACACATCTAAGTTCTCCTCTGTATTTGTTTATTTTCAGCGCTGCTTTCTCAACAAGGGTAGTCAACAGTCACTGGAAACAGGTATCGTGTTGGTGGAGTAGACAGAGGGAGCCGAGTATGAATGACTTTTGCATTTGACCTGCAATATTTTCTGCGTTCTGATTGCAGGCCGTTGATATTAAGATTAGAGAACAGAGAGTCAAATAGTCCACCTAGAACGCGAAATGATAAAGATCATTTTTTTTTATCTAAGTAGTCTCCAGGTACCTGTCTCAGTTCAGCCGCAAGATCTTGAAACTTGATCCCTTTGTCCTCCTCTTTGGCTTCAATATTCGAATCGTCTGGAGCCGAGAATTCAATGATATAAATCATTTTAGTCTTCAAATCAAAGACAATAGCCGACTTGGTGACTTGGATCAGCAGGGTAGTTGAGAATAAAAAGTTCCAATATATACGATCCTCAATAACAGACTCAATATCGCCGGGAGCGTAGAGCAACACCTGTGTCTCATTCACACCGTATGAATGGCGCAAATGATAGTACAACACTCTCAAAGCCCCATTATGACGACACACGTAGGAGCAGAGAGAAGATGGTATAAAGTTTCTTCATGATGCCCTCATTCCCTACAATTCGTGCGAGGTTACCATGGCCCCCCTCCTTCCCGTCAAGTCCAGTTCTAACCTTAGGGACTCTGCGGCCTGCTTTACTGCCTTATAAAGAAATGCTTCCACATCTGCCATCACGCCATGGTTATGCATCATCTTCAGGAGGGGATCTGACCGTTTTGAAAGCTTGAAGGTTGTTTGAAGAACCACACGATTGCAGGGACTCAGGACTCCAGATCTAGGAGGCCCGGCCTAGGCCTCTTGACACCTAGGGATCTAAAGCAGAGCAGAACCGAGGAACTGGGATGAAGATTACGATTCATTTTAACTGTCTTTCGAGTCATTCTGTCCATTTCGGAAAGCTAATTTGCCAGCCACTTCACTGACCCGAAGGTATAAAGCAATAGTGGGACGGCAAGCATATCGGAGGCGGTGTTTCTTATTTCTTCCAAAGGTCTTCCAAGACCAAATCCGCCTCATAATTTATACTTCCCGCGAAGAGACTCTGATTGGCATTCTGAATGTAACGTTGTGCCAAACCAAGATACTGGTCTCTTTAGCGTCCAGATGATGAATAGCACTTCCATCCATGAGCACAGCGTCCTGTTCAGAATCTCCACACTTTTCTTTCCTGCACTACTGTGCATTTGTCTAACCCTAACGCCATGCTGATATTGCAAGTGTCTACTTGGACGATATCGAGAGCAAAGTTTAATTCTCTCTCCCTTGAAACATATATCTTTAGATCATCCATATAAAATTGATGCTTCCTATTTCCAGGTCGGCCGCATGCGTATCTTCCAACTTGGCTGAGTGCAACTGATAGGGGCAGAAGTGAGATACAAAAGAGCAAGAGACTCAAAAAGTCCTCTTTTTAGAAATTTACCCAATTTGTGCAGATTAGATCACCCGTTCTCATGGAGAATTTGGTTCTAGAGAACGACATTATTTCCTTAATGCATCCCACTATACTTTGTTGTACTGAGAGCCTTCCCAACAAGTTGATAATCAGCTTATGAGATGTTGTATCAAAAGCCTTTCGGTAATCGATCCATGCCATAGACAGATTTCTCTTGTGGAGGATAGCGTATTGACAGATGCATCTATCGATGAGCAAGTTTTTGTGGCACCCTTTTCTACCGCGTTTTGCCCCACATTGTTCGTATATCTGTTGCAAGAACGGTTTCTTTGTCCGAAATATTCTGTCAAGATCTCGATGAACGCCTTATAAATGTTATTTAGACAAGTGATCGGGCTGTAATTCGCTGGTTTGGACAAATCCCCCTTTTTGGGGATTAGCACAGTGAGGCCTTCCACCAATCAAACCGGAAGTGTTTGCATAAGTTGTAAATATATGGGTTAGATGGCGGTGTGTCGATGTAAACTTCTTCCACCAAAAATCTGGCCATGAAGCAACGAAGTTCTTTCTGTCCATATAGACACCCTTAACTTCTTCCGAGGTGATCGAGGGGCATTCACTTGCTGTCTGGTCTCGAGGAGCACAAGCCGCGAATTGTGCAATGGCAGGAGTTCTTGTAAACGGGAGTTGCCTCTTCATAGATCTTCTTCCAGAAGGACTTGATCGAAAGACTCTGCCGTTGGTGAATGCACGACACTTTCCTCTTTAAACAGCCGAGACAGGACGAGAGAGAAAATTTTGTTTTCCCTGATCCACCTTTCACTCAGCATCTTTTTCCTACATGTTGACAAGGCCCGTATCCTCTCAACAGCATGTTACCTGATAGTAAGCAGCTTAAGCATGCTGAGGGTGTGGTGACGAGCCCTTAGCTCGTGGGTATGTCTGCGAACTTTGGACTTACATGGATAAAAGTCATCTTATTTCCGGAGGTTCTAGGGATAAATTACCTGTATTTAAAATATATTATTTTTGAAATGAGGGATGAAATATTATTATTTATTATTTTCAATATACCACTTAAAAATAAATTAATAATTTGTAACATGTGCATATATTAAAAAAATATAATATATTATTATACATACATAATATTAAGATTTCATTCAAGGGATTCCTCTTGAATTTTAGCTATGAATAATTACCCACTAGCATTGCATAACCTAGAGTATTACAATATGTAGAGCTGTTGAATACCAATTTCACGTACAGTGTCGCAGCTCAGAATACATACGGTCAAAGATAATATAGTTAATGATTTGGACATGACAAATAAAGTTTAAAATCGAACAAACAATAATACTTTAAATTTTGATAAGTGACGTACCGTGAAAAAAAATTTTCTAGAGTTCCATGGATTCGGTTGCTCTAATAGAAATGACATTAATTATATTGTATAATTGCTTTCTCAGGTGGTATATATTTAAACTTAAAAAATAATAAAATAAACAAAAATTAAAATAAAAGATAAGTTAATTCTGCGCAATTTTCTGGGAAAATGAAAATAGCTAAAAATCGACTGAAATTTTGGTGAGATTAAGTATATTAATCTTAAAGAAAATCTATTAGGGTTAAGGAAAAAGTGACGATGATTTATTTATAGTTATATAGTCTAATTTTCATGTGTAAATCTGTATTTTTTATATGATAGCTACGGTACGATGTAAATTATGGAGTACAGGTGAAAAGAGATTATTTTAAGCAAAGCTCATATTACTATCCGTTGCAAGAAAAAAAGGCAACGACTTTTGTTTTTGCTGTGAAGAGTGGCAACTGATTCCAGGGTAAGTCTTGTGGGTTGTATATTAGGAAACGTTGTAGGCAAAATTTTTAAAACGCCTTGATTAATTAAGAAATATTATAAATAAAAAAAATATTTAAAATTAAAAATTAATATCATATAAGGGTACTCAGAAATTCTAATTGAAAATTGAAAAAAAATTTATGAATTTTGTTATGGTTTGGAATACTAAACCCGTCACTATGTAAATGACAAAAAACGGCAATCTTTACCTGTTCGGGAAGGGGCTCAACATAGTTTTATATTAATAAATATAGATACATTTTAGATTTATTTATTTTTACAAAATTATCAATTTTTATATATATTATAAAAATTAAAATAATATAAAAAATAATTTTCTATTTTGTTGAATGGAAACCATTATTTATTTATTGATAAATATTGATCTTGCTCTCTCTCTCTCTCTCTTATGGCATGGTTTGTTTTATGGTTATTCTTGGAAAAAATCTACCTTTTTCTGTGTGGGGAGTTAGTTCGAAATCTTAAAATAATATATTTTACCTAAATTTTCACTTTTTCTATAAGCGATTATTGAATTTATTTTATGGAAAAATATCGTTCAAAATATGAATCGAATCAATTTGTTATAAGCAATGCATTTATGATAATTTTAAAATATTTTGTTATCAAAATTCAATTAATAAAATTTTGATTTTATTCACAAAGAAATTATGGTTGACACTTTTATTTTAAAGAATAAAATAAAGGTTTTTTCTAAATATCATCTTTTTAAATAAAAATATAACCATGGTTATGTCTCAATTATTCTTTTTTGAATCAATATCTAATATTTAACTAACAACCTCAATCTTCAAAGATAAGTGGTAAAATGTTGTCCTTAGGCAAAAAAAATATCAAATAAATTTTCAACCAGCAAAAGTAAAAATATGCCACTGTTTCTATGTATAAGAAAAGGATGGAAAAAATTTAATATACCAATACTAATTCCAAACTAATTCCTTCTGATTCTTCAAGTGTATGCCAATATAATTTTGGTAAAAAATGTGTCAGTTGCTCTTTTACAAAAACCAATTTAATTAAAATTTAATTGATAATACTCAATTTAAATGCCGAGCAAATGAAAGAGAAAGGTGAACAATGAGAAGGGTGTGATTTAGCGAGGTAGCCATTGCGTAATGTGGTGTCTCTAAAAATAAAAGCAAAAGCCCAAATGGAAGAAAGTTAGTGAGGAGAGCTGAACGCATGGTTAGGAAGGCAGAGGAAGGCTATTGGTGTCCTCGACGGCTCCGGTTCGCCCACCGCAGGGCATCGAGACGCTCTTGTGAAAGGAGAAGCAGATCAGCATCTGGAGCAGCTTCAAGCGCCTGCGCAATGTATTGTATATTAGGGGCACCACGCCCAGACCAACGGTCATCCAAACAACAATGGCCTCTGGCCGCCATTCCGGAAGTGACACTCTCAGCCAATCACAACAACTTTCAGTTATTTGGAATTATTTTTAAAAGGAAGCTCTTCGACGCTTTGGGCGAACCTATTTTTACTTATCAAAAACACCCAAAGGGGCAAAAATAGAACTCGAAATGGTGTCAAAGTGAGGTTCATGGAATCCAAAATTTTTAATAATCTTGTCTGTGTGTGTATAAATGTGTGTGTCTGTAGATACGATTGCAGCAAGTTTGAATTATGGATGCAACTTTGAAAGGACATGGTTCCAAAATTTATTTAAAATTCAGGAGAATGAAAAAATAATCAGTGTCCTTCACAATAAACACAAATTATTATGCATATATTGTGGACTGCCTAATGCTACCCATCATTGCAGTTAATAATTTTTCATCTATATATAATGTAAATGACCACCACCCTCCAACTGAAAATTCATTCATATTTATTTGAATATTATGATTTTGGGCATTACTTTTTAGTCTTTAGTTTCATTCGATTCAGAATTCCTTTCAAATGACTTTTGTAGTCTGGAATATTTCAACCTGCCATTTTTCAGACAGTCAGTTGTGAGATGAGCGTCAGACAGATCACAAGCAATTTTTCTTATCTTGGGGAATAGTGATTAATGTCCTCCTAAACGATTACTACTACTTAGTAGTAAACTAATACTAAAACTTTTGCTTACAAACAATCTTAAGGAATTTCTGAATGTAAAATTGCTCTCAAAAGGCAAGTTTGAGATTAAATTACTAAAATTCTTGTGCGATAGTGAACCCCATTTTACCAACAAATGAATCATTCATTTAATATATAACATTTTTAATTTTACAAAAAGTTGCTAATTTTTTCATTCTCTAAGTTTTTTTTATTTATTTATTTGCGCTTTCAACAAAGTTTTAAAACGGTCTTTACCAGTAATGGAGAGGGTATTAATATATTATTAAATTCCACTCACTTTTTAATGACGTATCGAATGGAATCATGGATTCACCCCCCACTCCCGAAATAGTCATCGTCTACGAGTATTTACATGTAAAAAATTGTCCTGGTCCTCCAATTTGTGATATCACTATGGATTAGAGAGACCTCTACTTACCCCAGATAAGAATAGCATTTCCTTTCTCCTTTCTATGCCAGTCTTTTCTTTCAATCCTTTCCTTCGTGTGAAGGACTGGCCTTTCTTTTTGTCGTATTTGTTAATCTTTTAGGACCCCGTGAGATAAGAATAATAAAGTCAGGGAGGAAGAAGAAGAATAAAAAGAAAAGTGCAGTATTATAATTAAGGTCAAATAAAAGATAATAAATTCTATTAGATATGTTTTCCTTTATATTATTGAATATATAATAAAAGGTCGATCAAACGTCCCGAACCTAAAGTCCACCTGCATGTTCGGAGGTTACACGATAATTATTCATGTAAGAAAAATTTGCGACAGATGAGGAAAAATATTATTTATTGAAAACGGATATAGAAAATCCTTGAGGAAATGATGTATTATTTTTTATCCTGATGTTGGAAGATAACAATCGTTGTTACCTGATTTTAAATTCGTACAAGAATTATTGATAAGCCTTCTGGATCCGGATCTGAATCGAATTCGTCTTTCGAAGAGTAGAAGACGATTCCACAGCAAGAAAAAAAAACAAAAACAATTCGCATTCGACTAACTTATATAACTAGAAATAAAATCTGTTTATCTCATAATATCCTCCTTATTTTCTTCTTCTCAATATTACAAATATCCGACAAAGTTAATTTAACAAAGGGGGTGAACTTATATTGATACCTTTGAGTTTTTACCTCAAAAAATGAAAGAATTTGAATTCGAATTATGATCACCAACAGTTATATTTTCTTAGGAAACAATATTGAAAAGTGTTGTTTTAAATTAAAATTTACTTATTTTTATTTTTTATGCTAACATTTAGAAACAGTCGGGAAAGTTTGTTTATTTTTTACTTGAAGTCCCTTCACATAAAAAGAAACTAAGTATACTTACCATATACTCAGAAACATCCTTAAAATAATAAAATACATTTCAAAAAAGGAAAACTGCTCCCTCTAGCTCTATGATCGTCCCAAAATTGTTCCCAGGATCCATCTTTAATGTCAATAAAATTTCACCTATGAAACGGGTCAATTTATATTCATGTCAGTTTAAAGCCCAATTATCTGGTTATAAATTTGGAGCAAAATCATTTCAATAAATAAACAAATTTAGGCAACACATTAAATTTAGAAAAAACCAATTTATTCCACCCCAAAGATTGGAAAAACTCGTTCGAAACACAGAAAGTCAGAAAGGCAGTAATGAAGAAGTTTAAATGTGTTATAAACATTCAAAATTTTATGGGTCTTTTGGAATCATTTATATTTATTTATTTGTTTTTTTTTTTTAATTAAATAATAATAATTATATATTATGCAAATTACTAATCATAATTTTAATTTTGTCTCACTCAATATTTCATTTTAGATAATATATATATATATTTAATTTTAACCTTATTTCTCTGTGGATTTTAGAACTTCAATCAAAAAATTTGGCGGTCCTAATCTGTTTGGTCCTGCCTGCTTACATTTCAACAAATTTCTTAAAAAGTCGATAATCAATCGGATCGCCCAAATGAACGATTTGTAATATATTTCCAGAAAGAAATCTAGTCCAGCCAGTGGCACGCAGAGGAAGGTTAAGGGGGGGGGGGGCGAAGGGGCGGCGGCCCCGGCATCTAAATGGGGTTGGGTATTCAATCAGAGAGAGAAATAAGATAGTTATTTTGGAATTTCAGCGGTGATAAATCAAATTTTGGAGTCTCACCACATACCACACACAGAGGCAGTGGTTAGCCCTTAATTCCTTTAACATGGTGTACCCTTTCTGTTCAGAGAAGTGCTTTTTCCGTCGCATTTTCAGTCGCAAGCAAGCAAGTGAAAGGTCATTTTCAAAACTAAATTAATAAGTCTAATGTCTCAGGAGATACACTCAAGGAGTTGGCCCCGGGTATCACCAGGCCTCAGCATGTCAGTGAGGCCAGCGTTTTGAAATGAAAAAAAAGCAATTTGGGAAAAAAGGGCCGATTTCTATTTATACTTCTACTATGTCGTTTATTTAAATTATTTGGCAAATTAACCAGCATTTGTTTCTCTTAAGGTCTAATTCGATCTCATCTCCAAATGAGTATAGTAGTCTAGAGCAGTGGTTCTCAATCTTTATTAACTCGTGGATCACTAGAGACCAAAATTAAAATGCTTAAATTTTATAAATTTTAATTATCATTATCATAATCGTTTAAACACGTAGTATATTATATAGGCCTAACAATAAAGTTACTTTGTCGCTCATGTTTGTTGATTAATGCTATGCTGAAAGTATGTAGTATGTTGTATTGATAAATAGATGTAGAATTTTCTTTTGATTCGATTTTCAATTATGTATTTGATTTTTAGGCAGAACACTTGAAGTGGGTTCCCTGAACATGAGTGATCCTCAGAACGAGGTCTGAGAGGCCAGGGCTCAACCGGCAAGCGAGAGTGGTCCGAATCTCGCCTGTAAACCCTTCTGTTTCTAATGTGTGGGTTAATATATATTAAATAAATGTTTAAATATTATTTTATAGAAATAATTTAAGTGTTTTCGGCAAGTCCATGCCATAGAGGCGGTGAAAGTGAGTGATGCAGTCGCATCAAACTGTACGTTTCAAAGGCAGAAAATTTTTCATAATTATTTCCTAATAAATTTGTGCACCTCTTTCTCTAACATTTAAAAAAAGAAGAAAAGCCTTGCATTTTTATGGAAATGGGGAAAATATATTTTACCCTGTTTACCCTTTTAGGAATCTCATTTTTAAAGACTCTTTATTATAAACGTAAATTTAATGTTTCGTCCTGCTCTCTTTTGAATTTGTGAATTTAGATTCCTTCCTAAACTCATGTGGACTGAATTTTGCTGCAAAAATTCTCCTCTTAGGTAATGTTGATGTTGAACCAAAAAATGCAATGTGCTTTTTTGATAAAGCCGTGAAATTCCAAGGTCTCTTCGTATAATTCGCCGATCCGAGGTGGATTTCTCAGCTCACACCTTGTTCTGATCCGATTCTTCTCGTCTCGTTGGCAAGTGTGCAAAATCATCTGTTATGTCATCATGAGATGCTGCGCCAAACGGGTCCTAGGCCAGCTCCTCCTTTTCCTCCTCAATCTCCTCCTTCTCTGAAATATTTTTTTCATCTCACTTTAAAGAATGAAAATTATTTTTCAATTGTTAATAAATTTAATTTAATTTCACCTGAGAATAAATGTCAAGGACATTAAGTAGGTATCTATATCATTTTTAATGTTACAAATTTCATCTTGATCAACATAGAGATATACAAACAGATTTTTAATGTCCTTTTCAATGGCGAGGATTATTAAAATTTGGTGTTCCGGAATTTTATGAATTTACAAAATTAAAAACTTTGTGAAGTTAACATTTTTTTTAAATTTCTGATTAAAAAAATTTTATTATAAATTAAAATCTAAGTTTATTTTCATTAAATCAAAAATAAAAACTAATTAACCTGAAAAAGAGAAAGAGAGAAAAGTATGTCCGCCGTTTAAAGTTTCTACCCTGGTGATCGGATAGTGTCAAATCAAAATCATAAATGTAGAGCTTTTAGTGAAATTTAGAATCTTAATTGTCTTTTGTATAAAAATCAAAATGTGAAAAAATACGAGGAACCGATGTTTTGATACTCACCGATACTTACACGGGACCCTCGTTTAAAGGCAGCCCTGAAAAGCAACTTGAGCATCAAAGAACACCGAAAAAGGGATAGACAATTATTTTTTTATTTAAAAATATAATGAATAATATTCCTTATTTTAAAAGTCGGACTTTTTTTTTAATAATTTGTCTTGATCTTTATTTCAAATCCCCCCTCTCTTTAAGAAAAATTTCTGGGCACGCCGCTGCTTAAAGGAGTTAATATTTAAAGCGTCAAATTTATAGTAAAAGTTTTCATAAAGAGTTCAAATATTATATAGGCTTCTGCTATTGTTTGGATATATAGTCAATGGTCCAGGAATCTGTCTATCAGGCACCCTTGTGCAATTTTATATATGTTGATCCAAATTTTTATATTATGGGTATTTTTTTTATATAGTTCTACCGATAAGATTATAAGCTTTTCTTTGTTTTATTTTCACTTATTAATCATATAAAAAAAACGTTTAAAATTATCAAATATTTCTTTTTTGAAAAATGTTTTTCTCTTTAAAGTGAAAGAAGTGACTCCGATTCCAGCATCGCATTGTAGGTGACTTGCAAATTTTCTTTTCCGCCGTCTTTGATTTCTTCTTTTAATTAAGCAAAGGACACCTCATCATTACTCCATATAAACTCAAAAGATTTTTTCTCCGATTCGAAACAGCTTATTTATTGAGAAATTTATAGATATATAATAGAGTAGAGGGTGGGGGTAAATTGCTTGTTGGGTTGCTACCTTGAATTAACCCATGGTTTGTGTCGACACAAGAAGTCAAGGATATTTTGACAAACTTCGTGAATATAAAATAGATTTTTTTGAACATCCTTCAAATTCTTAGTTTTTACTTATTCCTATTCTAAAACAATAATAATAAAAAAAACTATAGGATAAAATATAATGAAAGGATTTTCTACATCAATGATTTGAAAATAATCACTTTTTTCTATTTATGAATCCCAATAAGGAAATCGATAGTCATCTATGGAAAAAAATTTTAAAAAGTTAATTGAAAATAACACAATCTTTTCAAGAATTTTTAATTAAATTCCTCTAATAATTAACCCATATCTAATAAGTAAAATTTATTTTTTTTAATGTAATGTATTTTATAAATAGAAAATGGAGTAACAAAGGTAAAAATGATGATGGATAGTAGATTTATGCTGTAATATTATTATTATTATATAATATTTAAACTAGGCGCCGTAGGCAGTTCCACCTCCCTCAAATATGCCCTTCTCTAATTGGAGTATATGTGCAAAATGGGTCTTGGACAATTTGAACTTTAAGCAAATAAAAAATCTAATAAGGAGCATTCTTATATGTTTAAGTATGTGAATGTCAAAAAGTAAATCATGATTTATGTTCCAGGCGCTTAGAAAAAAAAATTTTGCGAAGAAGGCCTAGCGCTTTTTACATTCTCTTATCTATATATGAAATATATGGTGAGAAAGTATTGTGATCGCAAAAAAAATCTATTTCGGTCAACGAGTACTAGTACTTTACTGATGAAATCATGGATTTTTTTCGATTTGCTCAAAATTCACTCAAACTTTTTAATTTTATTAAAATTCATAAAGCAACTATATATTAGATAATCTTTGAAATGTATTAACTCATATCCATCCCAAAATTGATTGGGGTCCACTTTACTCTTGTACATTTTTGAGTTTTTTGTTATTTTCTCTTAAACTATTCTAACGATATTAATAAAATTGGTTCTACATTGTTCTATTAAGAGATGAATTAAAGAACATCTAACTAAAGGGCCGGACGCAAAATATCTGGTGTGATAGCTTTCCTTACGTTAACTAAGAGAAAACTGTGTGTTGTGCGTTTAGTCACACCAGATTTTTGGATTCATATCACAAATAATATAAAGTAGACACTTTGGGGAGGGAGGGCAAATCTCATGTCGTTCATAAACAACATCCACTGGCAGTCGATATAGAAAACACCAGGGATTCTCAGCCTGTGGGGTGCGACAACAAAATAAGTCATGGAAAAAAGACAAAGATTTGAAAACAAGTTTGTATTGTTTATTTTTGGAACTCAACGGATCTCGATTATGATTATTAAACTTTTCTTTATACGACGCTTTAGGTACAGGAAAGTATTACATCATTTTTAAAATTTTTCCAAATGAAAAAGAAAATCTCTATAAATTCTAACAAGCATCTGAATGTGAATAGTATTTGGGTAACAATCAGCACATTGGTAAATGGGTGGCCCAGTTGGCAGCCCGGGTGCACAAGCTGGTCACGAGCTAAGCTTGCCCTGTGACCCTATTGTAGTACAACATCTCAGTGCCGCCGCCCTCAACCGGTTGCAGACATTCCAATCACGTTGCAAAATAAACAATGGTCATCCGTTGCGTTAACTTCAACAAACTTGCCCTGAAATAATTGAAAAAAAAAATTATTGCTCTTGATCCAGTATCTTTTGAGACTCGACTTTCTCTTTTATCTGACACTTATATATAAAATTTACAAAGAGAAGAAAAGAAGCTAATGGAATCGAAAAAGTAAGTAATGAATGGAGCATTATTAATTAATATTTGGACTTAATTTTAAATTAAACATTTTATTTATATACCAGTATAAGCCAGTGTTTCTTAACCTTTAAAGATGGGGAGGGGGGGGTACCCATTCCCCTCTTCAATGATTTTTTGGAGATATAAAGCTTCTGATATAAGGAAAATTATATAAATATATAATTAGTCATTAAATTTAAATTTTTGGTTTTTGTATTTTCATTTTTCACAATTAAGCCATTCAAGGGTATCTATTTTTTAGAGCAAGCGTTGCTAAAAAACCTTAGCATATTCAAGAAGAAGACCGAAGGGAGTCGGGCTAAAGGTAATAAAAATGAATAATCAATGAAATTTCGAATAAAAAAGTCACCTATAAAGAAAATCCAACTCTAAATGCAATAAAATAAAATAATTTTATTTGGCTACCATTTCGACAGATAAGCGTAGTGGTTGCCTATGCTCAAGGGAGAAACCTTTGGGCTCTACCTACCGTATCTGAAAATATGTTGTTATCAGGAATAATTAAGCGCATTTTCGTTCTTAAATTATTTATATCAAGGGAAGGAAATCTATAGTTTTATTCAAATTGAATAAGATCAAATTTTAAGGAGGTTACACTTTCAGTGGTGTTAGTCATAAAAATTATTCTTGCACCTCTAAAAGTGTAGCACTATCAAATGGAAAACTTTCAGAAAAAATGAATAAAGTGTAGTATATAGCTTTTATTTCGGAAAAGGGGCAAAAAATGAACCTCAATTGCGAGAATCTAAAAAATGTCAAATCAAATCAAGATCTATTTCTTTCTTTTAGTTTTGCTAATTTATACCACCTTGTATAAAATAACATATTTAAATGGGCTTTTAAAACTTTAATAAAATCCTCCGAAATAAAACGCTCATCTTTATCAGCTCCAATATTTTTTTGTTATACTCAGCTATATTTAGATAACTATTTGATAGAATATAAATAAAAAACATTTTTATGATTAATCATTATTTATTTTAGTAATTAATAATATAAAAATTATATTAATATACAATAATACAACGATTAATGCCAAAAATGTCTTTTATTTATAATAACAATAAGCGTGAAACTAATTTTGGGTAATATTCAGATAATTCACATATTTTTTCAGAATTGCAACAAACTGCCCCATCACAACCTATATACTTTTTAAAGTAATAAAAGATAACATTTTAATAAGCGAATTTAACTGTATTTATTTTTTAGGCATGGGATTCCTAAAATTAGATTATAATTCTGTTAGAATTCCATTTTTTCTTTACTGAACTTCTCTGTCTCTAGTTTATAGCTAATTGACTTTAAAATTGATTATAAATTTTGCTTAGAAAAGGTGAAATTATTCAAATAAAACATTAAATCAAAATAAATTATGGTTCTAAATAAATGTTAACCCTGGAAAAGAAATAGAATTGATCTTATGATATAAAAAATTTTTTATAATGATTTCGACAATCATTCAAACAATAAGTGAAACTAGGGCTTGGGAGGCAATTGACTCCAATTTTTTTTTGGAATGTGTGAGGCAATTTGGAAATCGTAGTTGTGTCGTCTAAAGAGTTGCGCGGTTTTCGTCGCCGACATCCTCGAGAATCACCAAGCCTTCTTCACGGTGGTTGGCTTGTCGATGGTGCCGATGGTGCAAACCATTCATACCATACAAATCTCGGACACACTTCATTTGCCACGGCTCTCTTTCTTTCAATCTTATTTAAGGGTTGCATAATATTGGCTGTTTTGTTTTGTATTGTCCCCTACTAACATTTGACACTCCTAGATCTCTTGTTTAAAATAAAAAAATAAATTAGGTATCAAGGTAAGTAAGTAAAGAGAATATGAAATGTATTGGAATCATTAAAATTTTTTAATTACAAAGTTTTAATGAAGATCTATGGAGAGGTGGCTTGAGCCCTCTGAGCCCTTCCCCCTTTCCTCTGCCCATGACCCGAAGAATTTCCAATTTATTTTCATTATATGTCAGCACTTTTAAACATACTGCAAAAATTATAAAAGTCTAAATTCAAACTTTAAATATATTGGAATTCTAATTATTTTATTATTCCCTCATTTCACTTTTTCGCTTTTGAAATATAAATTTATCTTTTGGTTTTTGGAAAGAGAAACGGGTCCCTCCTTCTTTTTACGTTATGTAGTTTCTTATTTTAGATGGGATAAGTTGTTTGTGCTGTTATGGTAAATATATAAAAATTATTTTTTTTTTATATTATATTTACCATCAGTACCAACCACTATTCCTGTCCAAATTAAGAAATTAACTAAGATAGATAATTAATAATTAGCATAAAATTCGACCAGCATCTACTGTAATTACTTAAGTAAAAAAATTTGTCTACAAAATAATTATGGAAAAAAATATAATTTTTTAATTAGAATATTTTCGTGGCCCCTGTCTCCTTATTGCAAACAACTATTATCATCATTCAATTGTATAATTAGAAGAGAGAACAAGAGGGATAGGTACAAAATTGTATCTCTTTAATAAAGAAAATATTGCCTATATATCAAATAGATATATAAATCTTTAATTTCATTTTTACTTTTTAAATTATAAAGTATAATTTTTGAGGATAAATATAAATCATGTATCTTTTATTGCAATTATGTGTAGCTTCCGCCATTGCTTTTTCATATTTTGCCCCTAAACGACTAATTGCTCAAACTCAAAGGTTTTTTTAGTCTTTCCCGCATCCGATGCTATATAGATTTGGAAATTACATATATTTACGATACAATTAATTATATTGATATCAATGAGTATCCAAATGATTTAAATAAATTTTGATCGGACAGGTCACGTGTGGGGGGCGCCTCAAGGGGTACCCATGTACCACAGGGAAACACTGATTTAATTAATTAACAAATTGTTCTTGTTCTTGATTAAAGAGAAACTTGATTTTAATTTAACGGGTTCAAAATTATGCTACCTTCATAATTTTATTTTTGGCGATATTTTTTATTTAAAATCTTTCTTAAATTGTCAACCATTGGCTACTTCACCTTGCCCTAAGGCCGTTTTCCAATACAATATTCAGCCTTGGTCACTCGATAAGACATCACACTTACGTCATATGAAGTGCAAGTGCAAGTGCAAGTGCAAATCTAATACTAATATACTCGATGTCATGAGATAGTTCATTTTTACTAAATTACGTAGCAATTTTAGGGTAGCTGTCGATTGCCCTAAATGTGCACTTGACTGAAGTGAGCAAGGAGCAATGATAAAAGAAAATACGAATAGAAAGTGTGCAGAGTAAGATTTGGAAAACAGCCTAAATTGGCAAAAATTGTTAAAAAAAAAAAGCTATGAACTTGTGAAAAATTTTTTACATTGTTCTAAATTTCGTGCCTTATTTTCAGTTTATTTGCATATGTGTCAATAATAGTTTATTCTAACCTTCTTACTAAGAAACATAAACGAATAAAAAAATTTTATTATTTTTTTAAAATGGATTTTTAAGTGAATTTCCAGGTAGAAAAGTAACTTTGTCATCAATTCTAGTTTTCTATAAATTATCCATCTAGAGAATTTAATATAAAATTTCTCAGGTGCTGGCAGGCTAAATGAGTTTAATTGCCAAGGACACAGCGATTAAAAAATAAATAAAATATTACTGTTTTGTGTAAAGGTTATGTATGATTGAAAATGGATACCGGAATAACGGGAGAAAAAAGAGAAGATTAGACTAGGAATATTTAATTGAAATTTTTTTTCTTTATAAAATAATCTGGTGTGAGTAACCATCACACAACTTTCTCTTACCTACTTAGGTAAGTGAAAATAATGGGATGTGCTATTATAAAAGATGTTTTTATTGACAATTTTTCTTTCCGATAGCACTCAGGAAGAAAATACTGGTACCATCAATTTCTCTACTCCAAATTTAGCTAAATAAAATAATATAAAATAAAGTAAAATAAATATAAAAAAAATTAAGTAGGCAACTAAATCTATTTATTATAAAAAATACATAAGGTAAGGAAAGCTGAGTGATGTGCAGCTACACAAGATTTTTGGTGTAGGGCTCCCTAGGTAGCCTTTCAATGTACACACAACTTGAATTTATTTTGTTTAAAAAATGGAAATTTTATATGACTTGCACTTTGTTTTGAAAGATGACTAACCATTCGACATGCACAAACGAATTGCGTGGGGCCAGCGCCCGCTCTAGCGGTTATGTCGCCTCGGACAAAAAGACAAATTTCCGCCCCTTAAGAATATATGTATATTTAAAAAATATTTAAATAAAGGTACATATTTTTTATTTTCAATAAAAATCAAATCAACGCACTGTAAAATTTTTAGCGGATGAAAAAAATCGATAAGTGAAATTTTCTATTAATTGAGTATGTAACACATCAATATTTTTCTCACACTTACAGCCAAAATGGCGCCCCTAATTTTTGTCGCCCCGGACAAATGTCCGGGTTGCCCGCCCGTAGAGCGAACGCTGGTGTGGCCCACAAGTACAAGCTTGTAAAGGAGCCTTTAAATTGAGAGTTCCGCACTATTTTGTAGAAAATGATTAATACATCTTAAAGATTTTCTAATTTATTAAATGTACAGCCAATTTAATCAAAATCGTAAGAATGATTTAAGAGAAATTCATAAAAAGTAAGTGAAGAGCATATCCAAATTTCAGCTTTTTTTATATTATCTGAAAGTAGCCCAAATCGCTTTGTCATTATTAAAAAACAAAACAAAAATGTGTCTAGCAAATTTTATATGTAGATAAAAAAACAGCAGAAAATTTTTTTCACAAATTACCTAAGAAGAGTCAGTTAATGTTGGTTTTAACTTTTTAATGGTGCTATAATTTAAGCGCTTAGCAAAGAATGAAATTTTTCTGAATGAAAAACAAGTAGACATCAACTAGTTAATTCTGTGTAAATACATTAAAAATACCATAAGAAATAAATATATAAATATATTTTTTTCCTAAATATCTATTATTTTTCTCCGGGTCAGTATTGGAGCGATGTTGATAATAGATATATAAATCTATAAATCATGTATTTTAGAATAAAAAAAAGAAAAGAATTCCCTTTCTCTAATAATTAAAGATTATTTATATTTTTTATGCATTAAAAATGAAATACAAAGCAATCCGTATAAATTTCACCGAAAAAGAGATTGTCTTAAGATCACAAGTAGAAATATATGAAATTTTTTGTGCCTTGGAAAGATTGCGGTAGTGACGACCATGCGGGTCATTTAACTGGCAACAATCTGGACTAGATACTTTTTTGTCGGTTAAGTTATAAAAAACTTAAGAAGTTTCACTTAACGACATTTCTTTAATGTTTTGGAACATAATGATAATTCTGGATTTCTGACCAAATATCACCAAAATTATATAAATTTAATTTAAAAAACATATATTTTTTTAGGTAGTAATTTAAATCTAACTTTTCAAATAAAAAAATGTCTGTATTTTTTTTAATATAATAATTTATATTATATATTAAATCATGAAAGGGAAAGACTTTCAAGACAAAGTTAAAAAACTGCTGTGATTAAACGCACATCATACAACTTTCTCGTAAGTGAAAATAATGGGATGTGCTGTCATTTCAGATTTTTTGGGTCGGGCACGTTGGTTTATGATGAGCCACTACAAGCCTTCGACATCGTTTAAAGAAGGGACTGGCGTACAAGTCGTGGACAGCGCAAGCTTGATGCGTAGTGGCCTGTCTTGTGTAAGTACTTCTAGGGGAGCCTTTAAATTGATTATTTGGAGATGGAAATGATTAATACCTCTTAAAGATAATCTTATTTATATGAAAACTAATTTAATCAAATGCTTTAAAAGAAATTGACAAAAAAACCTAAACATGTACAAAAGTAAAGTGGGCCCCCAATTTTAGGGGGGATAAGAGTTAATAGATATCAATAGAGATCATCTAATAAATAATTGTTTTATGAATTTTAATCAAAATCCTTACAGCGAATTTTGAGAAAATCGAAAAAAAAAGTACATCAGATTTTTTGCGATACTTTCTCTCTAAATATTTAACATATATATACTCTCCATTCATTAAACTCGACTTATTATCACCAAAATTATTTGTTTATTTAGTTAGAAGAGATTTGGTGGTTGTGTGAAACAGGTATTCTTGGAAAAAGGGCAGGTTCAGCCAAAATAAAAGCCTTTATGTGCTTGTCGATCTGGGAGACGTTTCGAAATCGACAAGCACATGTTTTTATTTTGGCTGAACCTGCCCTTTTCCCAAGAATAATTTGTTTATTTAAATTATTACTAGGGACCTGGTTCTGAAATCTGAAAAAGCTTATAAATGAAAACGTAACATGCGATTTTTGTGAATATAACTGAACTGAAATAACTGAAGACAAATATGAGCTCAGCTTTAAAATAAAGTATCATTGTATAGAAAAATTTTGAGTTGATGTTCAGGTGACCCACTTCCGGTTACCCGATTGCTTAGAAAAAGTAAACATCTATGGACTATGCATGACTAGCTGGGCAATTACGCAACGATAAATGACGAAAAGTGTAATAACAGTTTTGTTTTCATTATAAGGATTTATTAATAATATATAAATAACTAGCTGCGCACCTAAGCAGGAGGCTTTGCCTCTTCTGTCTAAAATTTTTTTCTCTCTTTTTTTTCGATTTTTATAATAGATAGAATCTGAGTCTAAAGTTATACTAAGGTGGTCAAACAATTTTATTAATTAGTTGTGTTATTATTCATTTTTCAAATGTTATTATTGTGTTCTTATCCTGGTTGTAAATGAGCAGCTGGCAGTCAAGTTTGGCAACAATGTTTTTTGTTTTGTATCGTTTTCAGTAGGAAGATGAGATTTCTTTGCTTACCACTTCCATCCCTGTTCATGAAAAGGAAATTGAATAAAATTAAGTTGAATTGCTGGTAAAATAATGAAACATTGTTTATTATTATTATTAAAACAGTTCTCAAATGTGTTGTCTTTTTAATTTTTTTTTTTTTTTTTTTTTTTGGAATTAATTTTTCTTATATTAATTTATGTTCTATATTAATATTTATTTATATATATTTATATTTTGATGTATTTATCTAATAATCTTGTAACAACAAAAAAAATTTGTATTTACTTGTATACAATTTTTATACATGTTTATATATATATATATATATATATATATATTTACTGTATATTCTATGGTCTATACCTTATGGGTTATGGCCTTAATAAATTTAAAAAAAAATTTTTTAAATTTAATTTAATTAAAAAAAAATAAAAAAAAAAACAAAGTGAATTGATTATTAAATTTTTAAGGGAATTTTTAATCATATATTTAGTTTAAAATTATAAAAAAAATATAATAATAAGAAAAATAAAATAAAATTTAAGGGAATTGTGGTGAGGTAAAACAAAGAGGAATGCCAGAAAGAATGAAGATGGCCGCAGTTGAGTGCAGGAGCTTCCTCCGCTTCCTTCAGCTGTTGGTTGCAGTGAATCTAGATGCTAGATGCTAGATGATGTCCGTCGATGATGAGGTAGGTGATGCAAGACGACGGCGACCCTCTCTGAATGAAATTTTCTCTCTTCGAAGTCGCGACAGCGACCCTCTCTGAAGTCTTTCTCCGTAGTAGTAGTCGCAACGGCGACCCTCGCTGAATGAATTCTCTAGGCAGTAGTTGGTCCTCCCGACGGCGACTCTGCTTTAAGTAATTATTTAGGTACTCGCTATAGCGACCACCGCTTCATTAATACTCCTCTTCGGGGGCGACCGCCGCTTTATTAGTAATCCTGGATATTATTCGAGGAAGACTGCCCAGGATAAGAAGGAGAACAGGATGATGAGAATATTTCCATACTATATATTTTTTTAAAAACCGATTTCTTGATAATTTTACATCACTGTTAATTATTAATACATTTCTTTTTTTTTTTCCAACAATTTATATGAATTCCTAAAATATAAAATAAAATAATTCATTTTTTTAGAAATTAAAAAAAAAATATATATTTTTCTTTGAAATTTTAATATTTTTAATTTTATATTATAAAAAAATGTATACCAAAATAATTATCTCCCTGATTGATGTTCCCAGGCTCTTGGGCCAGGAACTCTACAGGATGAAAAACTTTTAATTCAAATAGCGAAAAAAAATAAATTAAATTTAAGACTACGAATTACAATAAATTATTTATTATTTTCCGGTTTGTAATTATTTATACAAAAATATTTTGACTAAATCACGTTGAAGTCAGTACTTCTATAGATAAATTAAATATTTAACTTTATGAGGATATATATGTATTTTAATTTAAGAAAATGTCGAATGTTACTGTTAATGAATATTTATTCAGAAAGTAATTAATCCCTTATATAAAAATTTTCAGGAAATATATATACGTATAATATATTCTTAAAAGCTGCTTTAGTGATCTCACATAATAAATTATTTATTAAGTTTAATTCTAAAGTGGTTCAATTCTATTCCATAAAATCTCAGCTAGGATTTATTCTAAGAAACTTTTTCTGTCATAAATGAAAAGAATAGTTTTATTGAGCATTTATTTTATCTAGAAATAATTAAATTTTAAAAAATTCAAGGTTTCTATAATTATAAATTGAAGAAAAATCCCTTCAGAAGGTTGAATGAAAATTAGCTGAGATTTTACTTTAGGATTCAAACATGAGTTTTTAATTCTCATACATTTACTAACTACATGAAAACTCAGGCTAGATATGTATAATAAAAGAGACTAAATATAAGACAAGAGATCTTTCATGAAATTTAATAAAAGGAAATTTTAAGCAATCAATTTTAAATTATCAACGAGAACTTATCAAATAAAAATAACTTTTATCTATAACGGTATTAATAAATATAATAATACATATATATATATATATAAATTTTTTAATTGGCTTTTGAAAAAACGTGCTGCAGCCTTTGTTTGTTTTTAAAAAAAGTGATTTATTCACCAATTAAGATTACGTTTCGAAAAATATTTTTGTCTTCATCAGATCTCTCAAGTGTCACCACTTGATGAAAAAAAGATTTTACGACGTTCTTAGTGAACATATATATTCGCATGTTGGGCAGGCAAAGGCTGCAGTATGTTTTTTCAAAACCTAATTAAAACTCAACTTTCAGCCTTATTCATTTTAATCTACAATATCGTAGTTTTACACGGTGGAGTAGCCAGTGGGGCTTATGGGACATGAACTTAAGAGTGGGTAATAGGAGTAGATGAGAAGAATAAAATTTAATGGACATACAAAAAGAAAATTAATAATAAATAAAATTATTTTAAATTGACTTTTAAAGAGAATTTTATTATCTTTTCTTTGACCCCATAAGTTTGAAAATCCAATTTGTTAAAACAAATTTTGAAATTTGATTTAAAATTTCGAAAGCGAATAGGAGAGAAAAAAATCGAACGGAACTAATAATCAGGATTTATAAGAGATTCACTAAGATCTCCATATTAGTAAAATTTCATCGAAATCAAAAAATAGAAGATATTTGTTTAGGTTGTTTTTCCGTGAAATGACCCATATATATGTTACATCGAATTAGTGTAATTGTCTATTTACTGAATTAGGCCAGAGGTTCTCACAGTTTTACTCGGTGCCTTTGGAAGCACAGAAATTTTCACTGCGGCCTCAGCATAATACAATTTTTCAGTGACATAAACACAAATTTAAGGAAAAAACTAATTCTATTATATTATGTCAGTATAAATTTTAGCTTTAATTTTTTACATTTCCTAAATAAAAAATTTTTTTTTTAATTCGAAGATTTTGTGGCGCCCCTATAAGTTGCCCAAAGGTGTCGCGGCGCATAGCTTGAGAACCTCTGAATTATGCAATTGCCGAATTCGTGGAATAAGCAATATTAGTACGTGAAATTGGCGATTCGTAATTCAAGAAATAAGCAACGGCTAAGGTACGGAAATTATTTTAATATTTTTTTTAATTTAAAGATCAAATTTATACTTTACTTTTGGCCAAGCACCTATATTTCACATTGTTTTGTATTGCTTATTTCACGAATTGG
>JAAAKE020020882.1:0-10380 GCA_010014785.2 Anisolabis maritima | reverse complement strand
TTTAAAAACTTATGAAAAACAAAAAAATCATGGAAATTAGCGAAAAGAATAAAAAAAAAGTGTTTTAAATATTACTTACTCTCATTCAAATATCAATCTTCACATTACTTTGTCAATATAATAAATTTAAAATAAATTTTTAAGATAAACGAGTGCAGGTTTATATATAGAGACCCAAGCAGTTATGATATATTTCTTTATTTGTAGAAGGCCAGAGCTGACATTTCCCCAGGCCAGAGTCAATGGCTTTGAAGATGGTCCTATAGGACCGTAATATCAGTTCTGGCATGCTACAAATAAAGAAATATATCATAGCTGCTAGGCTCTTTATTCAAAAACCTAAACATCTTTAACCATCTATACACCTTTAAATAAATAAGTGTAAGATGATTGTTTTGATGGGGCACTTTCGCGGTGGATATGCTGCCTTTATACCTAAGCACACAGGCCCAGTGAAAACATTGATTATTAAAATATATTTTTATAACTTCATTGAATATATTTTTGTTAATAAATTATTGAAAATTTCATACTCAAATTATTCATAGTCACAAATTAAAAATTTTTTAATTCAATCAGGTGTCTTAACTATTTGTAACTGTAAAATGCTTTTTAACACTAATTAATCTTTAAAGTCACGTACTGATTATTTGAATTTTTATTAATAATAAATAAAAACCCGTTTTGTCTAGGTGAGGATAATAAAATTATTAATATCAAGTGAGCGGATCACTTAAGCTTAATGAGTTAAAATAATCAAGGAATTAATTCAAACATATATATAAATATTAATATTAATTCAATTAAAATTATTTTCTATTAAGCAAAAAAAAAATCTCAAATTAACAGATTAATTAACGAATAATTTGTGGGTGGATTATGAAAAATTTGGGTCAAAATTTGCAGTTAAAATTGGTTTAGGTTTCGATGTTTTAAATTAATAATAATATTTTTATATCTAATAAATCATTTTCGGCTACTGTGGAGATAGTAACTCCGTCCATGTTTATTTAAATTAATTGCATGCTAATAAAATTTAAATAAATTGTTTTGCTCAGGTCATGGAACAAGAGCTTCATCTCTGACAAATTTTTTAGAAGTATAGCTAAGAATTGTCCCATGGGGTGAAATAAATGAGTTGAAGGCTTATTTGTTGACACAACCTAAGGTATTTATTTTGTTTTCATAGTAAAGCCTTGAAGATGGCCCAAAAGACGATCGAGAGAGAGAGCTTTGGGTTGCTAGCAATAATGAAAGATACCTATATTGTTCTTTTATTTCACCTATAACAAATTTTTATTTGGCTAATATAGGAGAAGTTTATTAGCCGAGGGGATAAAGTATTAATAGCTATGCTTCTAAAACTGAGATATAGCAACTCATGTCTTGTAGAAAATGTAGGGAAAAAGAATAAGAAAAAATAGAGAGATCAGGTCATTATAGTTTATTCGATCAGGAACGATGGTTGCCAAGTCTTTCCAAGTGACATATAAGAGACATATTTAACTTGTTGATTGATTGATTGATTGATCGTAAGAACCTGAGGATGGACCCAACCTAGCACCGAAACGTTTTTTCAGATCGAAAAAATAAACTTTAAAATATCTTTTATTTCTCTATCTTCCTATTATTTTTCACCTGGGTGGCCATGGTCTGTTTATAAATTTCAACTTATTGTAAACATTTATTTGTATATATTGATCTCAAAATTTTCAGTTAATAGTGAAAAATAAATCCAATATTTTTATATTTTTCAACTAAAGCGTCTTTTTAATACTTTCCTTCTTGAGAGATATGATAGGGAGATCCATAGACTCTTGAGATCAGTTGAACAACCTAATTAAATATAATTCCCTAGTTTATATTTAGAGTTAAAAAAGAAGAAAAATAGCCATAAAGCGTAAGTGAGGGGAAAGACATTCTCGTCGGGGGCGGATTGGACCTGGAAACTATCAGGTATTTTTTTTTAATATTATCAGAGAATGGTACAATTCTGCAAGCTAAATATTTTTTCTAAAAAAATTTTTTCCAACGAATAAAAAATGTAAAATTTTTCAATGTCTAAAAAAGATATATTACAATTCTAATAGTTTTAAAATTTAAATTAGATAAATCTTTAAATAGCAATGTAAGTTAATTCAAGCCATTTTTTTAATGCAATGTAAAAATGAATATCATGAAAGGAGATGTAGTCGAAACGTCACTCAAGAAGGGCAGTAATAAGAAGAGGTTTTAGATGGAAAATATAAAAGCATTGAATTTCTTTTATTTTACTTATTAATTAAAAATTTTTTCCAATAACTTCTTAATATAATATCAAAATTTTCTTTAAAATAATAATAGAATAGAAAAGGGAGAGTTTTTGAAATTAATTGTACCTTTCGATTTCTCATGTAGAAAAACACTTATCTCGTAAGTGTAAAAGAAATTTGTTTTATTTATTTTGTATTATAAATAATAATAAATAATCACTTATTTAAAAGCGAGAAGGTAAGGTGATGACATAAATAGGTTAGCAAAACAAGTGAATGCCTTGAAGATGTAACAAATCCAGCCTATTTATTTATTGGGCACCTTGACTTTTCCCTTTCACTCAATAGAAGGGGGCTGGGCTCATCAAAATTGAATCAAAATCTGCATGCATTTATTTATTTATTTCTTCGTGCAGCACACTTTTACTCATTCCAATCAGATAATAAGAATGCATCTCTACAGGAAAGCTCCATTTTACTTTCTGTCGAAAACAAATTAGAATTTGAAAGGATAATATCAAGTCAATTTTTTATTTTTAATAATGGTGTCATAACGAGAATTAAAAAATTTCAATCCTTTCGCTGAACTGGAATTTTACTCCTTTCAACATTCAGAGTAGTTATTAAAAGAAAAAAAGTAATAAATTTATTATCAAATAACTATTTGGTCAAAACGAGTAAACGAACATGAACTGATGGGCGACCACAAATTACCCAAGGAAAGACTGCCATCTTCCCTCGCCTCTATGATTTTTGTGGTGAACACATACAAGGTGTTGGAATATTATTATATTGTTGGATTATTAAATTTTCTCAGAGGAAAAAATATTTTTGTTTTTCTTTTGATATTGTATTTTTATCATCGCATGTTATTAATATTATAATATTATGTTCCTCAAAGTTCTTCTTTATTTTATGCCACTACACGGGAATAAGACGAACGAAGTAGGTAAAAGGCTAAAAAAAGCATGTGAATCTTATGAAATTCTTCGAAAAATAAATATTTTCTCATAAACATCCTGGATCAACAAATTCATAATTAGCAATGCATATTCAAAGGCCAAGGGCATATGATATTTTTGGAATAAAAAGTATCTAAACTGACAACATAGACTATAAATAACTGGGCGATATATAATTATTGTAATTTTTATTTTTTTTCTTTAAAGAAGGATTTTCCAAAAACAATCATTAACTCGAAATTATATAGATTTAATGTTGATTTAACGAATTATTTTTTAAAATTTATTAACTTTCAATCAAACTTTAACATAGGATTAGAACTGTCATTTAAATCCAGCCCTTTTCCACGTGTGCTCTCACATGGTTGTTTGAGGTATGGAGAGATAGAGGGGCTTGAGCCTCCTTTAATTGTTTTTTTTTTTTTATAATTCTCAAATGAAAGCAATATCCAGTAATCACTTATATAAAAGGGCATTAAAACATAATATGTGTATCGTTTAAAGTCTATATGGCCTCAGATGCTTAAAAGACTTTAAAAAAACCGGAAGGGAGGAAGGCAAAGTATGAATGAGTCTTAACTAATTTTATAGAAAATACAATTTACATGTAAATACATTTTGAAATAAATCCTAAAAAAAAGAATATAAATTATTTAGTTTAAGTTTAGTTGCTGGTCGGTAGGCAACCCAAATGACTCACTAATATATTTTTTATTAAATGCTCCTCTAGAACGGAGCTTTCTCAATTTCGCTAGAAAGTAACAACTGAGCATGCATGGTCCGGTCTAGAGGAGCTCTGCTTAAATTATACAAAAAAATCTATTAGTGAGTTAGTTATTCGAGATGCCTACCTTCCAACATCCAAATACAATATATATATATATGGTATATATCTATTATGCGTATATTATTAGGAAATCTACATAAAATTCAAAAGTTCTAAATTTCATATTATTAGAGAATTACAAAATTTAAGGAATTTTCATGTTCCTCCTGTAATTATCTATTAAGACCAAACCAAAATAGCTTATGTTTATTTATTTTTTTTTTGATACGCATAGTACTTTTAATTATTTTTCTTTTTCCAATTCATTAAATGGAATAGGAATTTTTTACATTTTTGGCCTTAAATTTGAACATCTAGGTTTTTAATATTTATGTAAATTAAATTTTTTAATAATTTTAATTAAAATTTTCAAATTTGTATTTCTTTAATGGATTTATATGCCCAAGTTAACAGACAAATATATAGTAGTATTAAAATTTTATAAATATATTTTTTCCTTGAGACTTTTGAATAAATCATGAAACTTTGTCAATTCCAGGGACATTTTGATACTGTATATTTTACGAATATAATTATTATAAGATATTCATTTAACGGGAGATTAAATCGGATATTCTCTTTAAAATATGTAAAATAACTGCCAAGGTCAAAGTGGGATTGGGCTGCGGTGGAGGAAGGGGGTGGAATTGATTTATTTCGGTTGTACCAGGCAACTGACAGCCATTGATTTTGATTGGCACACAGACATCCACTTGTGACACATGTCACATTCGAATTGGGAGAAAATTACCGGATGTAAATGTAAATGGAGCCACTTGCTAAGGACCCATCCCATTAATTAATTATTCTAATTTGAGTTTTAATAATCAGTGGCCCGCCAAACACTTCCTAGCTTCTATCTCTCTTTTCAGAAAAAAAGCTAATAGACTTTGTTTTTATAGAAAAAAATTATCCTCGGGTTGGACGCCCAAGGCATGCTGAACAACTACAATAGTAATAAGAAAACGTATCTATTAAAAAAATATAATAATTTAAAAAGTACTCTAATAATAAATAATTGTCATTAATAACAAATTATGTATAATATTATCAAGTATACTGGTAGTTCACCTATGGAGAATCGAAAGAACATTTATTAAAATAAATAAATATAAATTAATAGTTGTTTCTGGATGAATGGCAGTTAGGGTGATAAAGACGAGAAAAAAAAAGGAAACAGACATTTAGTTTCTTTCTCAACCATTTATTGCTTCAAAGTATATTTTCGGTCATTTCTTCCGATCTTCATCAGGACACGAATTTTGGAATAGATTTTTATCACTTCCTTATTTCTCTGAAGGTGATATGTACACGGCATCAGATGTGCTATTTCCAAAATAATAGATAATGCGAGTAGGTGATTTCAGTAGAAATGTGAATTATTCCACCCTAGCTGCCATCCATCCAAAAACCATTTAAATTATACAGTCGGTCATCTCAATATAAATTAAAATTGTTTAAAGTCTGTCTATATGGCAGCAAATGCTGAAAAGACAAAAAATTATTATGTTAAATTTTTATTGAAATTTTATTTTTTATCTGAATTATGGAAATTAAATTTTTGAAAACTGAATTAGTTCATATTGAAATAGCTAAGCCTCTGGCTATTTTCCAATATTCATTTCTCCTTTCTCCCGAAAATTGAAATACTTGCGGAAACAACGATTAATGCAAATATCGCATATATTTCTACTTTTTTTTAAAACCCTTTAGAGGCGTGCGTGATGCCCTGAAGAATCTATTTGCAACTTTCGAGATAACTTCATTCGCAAAAAATAATATTCCTGAGGAAAATAAATAATTGTATCCTGTAAAAATGGAAAGGGGAATAAATAAAATGGGCCAAACGTGGGTTATCACCTTCGAATATGGGCATGATGAAGACAAATACAAATTAGCATGTCATAGTGTATACTCTTTAAAGGCGATCACACGATTTATTGGTAATTGTACTTGTGAAATCGCATATGAAAGAAAAAAAACAGCCTAAAAAAATTTCTAAAATTATTTTATAATTTGTGAAAGTCAAAAAAAAAAACAATGATAGGTAAAAAATACTAAAAATTTTAAATAGCCTAGTATTATTATTTCCCTGAGGGTTTTTTTGGTATGATATGATACCATAGAGTAAGCTCGATTCATAGACAATTCACTTACAATTTATTTGCCCCTTTTCCCTAGAGCAGAAGTAGAGTGAGGTGTTGCTTCATGTTTTAAGCATCAGTGCTTCCCACCTTGAGCGATAAAATTTATTTTAAATTATATTAGCCGCCAATTAATTTTAATAAATACAGATTCTATGACCTCAGATGATTTGGCGAATTTTTTGCGACTATTAAATATTATTTTTTATTCCTGTCTAGATATTATTGGTCGCATAAAAGGGCAAACACTTTGCAAAATGCAGAATTTACATTCATTTAAAGAGAGATTAAATAAAATTATTTCTTAATAATGAAAATAAATTGTATTAAAATTTTATAAATTTTATTTGTAATATTTTAATTTGTCTATTCTGTGAAAAAAGAGATCAAAGAAATTAGGTTTACAAGATCTGTAAGCTCCTGACCCTTAGCTCAGAGGTAGAGCTCTTGCTTCTTAATCCAAAGCCTAGTGGTTCGCTTCACGTCCCAAGCGGTAAAATTTATTTAAATTATATTCAATTGGTTGAAATAAATATAGTCGGAATGGTCTCAGATGCCGAATAATACTTCATAAAAAAAAATCTGTAAAACTGTACTCTAGCCAGAAATTTTATAGCGGTTTAATAACTAGATATTTTAACTCTTTACGCCTTTCCCTTTTCTTATCAGCCTCCCACGAGGGTTTAAGATCAAATGCCTATCGCCTTCTAAGGGAAAATTTGAAAAAAATAATCAAACAATTTAAGGTAAATATAAAAACATTTTAATAAAACAACATTCTCTAAGAAAAAAAATGAAAAAAAAGGCAATATGAAATTTCATCTCCTAAAAATTTTTCAAAAACACCCCCTGAAGATAAGAGAAGAAATATATAATAATAGGTTGAACCAAAAAATATAGAAGTCTATCTAAAAATGGAGCAAAAGACCGAAAGTGTGGGTCTAGGTGAAGAGAAACCACCACCAAAAAAATAGAGGATGCTGTCAAGAAAGGCCAAATAATGATGGGCCTTGGATTGGTGGCTCCCAAGAACATCGCGTTGAAGGGCCCCTAAAAGCCATTGAAAAATAAAACAATTTAAAGTAAATATAAAAACATTTTAATAAAACAGACTTCATAAATAAATTGCCTATTCTATCGTAAAAATGACAAAATTAAAATTTTAAAAAATAGGCAAAAGGGTTTTTGAAAAAATTTATATTTTTTATGATTAATTAAAAAATTCATAAATTTATTTGCTCGTATTTTTAATTTTTAAAATCAAGAACAAATTATTCAAATTTCAATTGTGATTTGCTTTTTATTTGATCTGACTTTTTTTTTAGAGAAATTAAGTTTTTCAGGTGTTTTGGTTTGTTCTCAGGATTAGTGAGTATTTCTAAGAGGGGAGAGAGAAAGGAAGATCCCGTGGGCGTTGCATTTGCCCTGAACTTGCTCCCTTTCGCTCTCTCTTCTCTCAGACATAAGAGAAAACAAAAGCACTCTGTGTTTTTGGCCATCTATGGTTTCTTTTTTAACAAAAGTATGAAAATTAAGATCGTTTGCACATTGATGAGAACTAATATAGAAGAAAAAATAAGATGGTGATAAAAGATGAAGGATATTCTCATAACATTACCATTCATTATACTAATTATATGCAAAACATTCATCTAGATATAATTATTGTGAACGATGAATAAGAAGCTTTTTGAAGTGATATGAGTGAACTTTTAATTTACACCTACTAGAGAGAAAATTTAATTTTCATTTGATTCAGCTAAAAAAAAATCAAATTCCACAATTTTCCTCCTTCCTAAAATAAATGCCGTTTTGATTCTTAAGGCCAATCAGGACAATTTTATTTATATTAAGATTGTTTTTTTATTTTCTTCATATATCAGAATAAAAAAGAAAACAATGATTCGATAGTATAATTAGGTTGAAATGGACGACTTTTTAGGCAAGCCAGAAGAGAGATCTTTAATAATACAAAGGTAAAAAAATTTTGAGAAGAAAAATTAGTCCGGACGACGTTGGTGAAATCCTTCGCGCGCGGAAAATACTAGACCATCAAGACGGGCCAAACTCTAGCTCCGCCACTATATTGTCACCTTTCTTTTTCATTTTTTATTATAAGTTAAAATCTGGATAAAATAAAATTGGTCTTGAATAAGAATTTTAAATTATTATTGTAATAAATTCAAAGAATACATTTTGGATTTCTTTGGCTGCTTTTTATTTACTCCTACCATTTATTTTAATTAAATAAATAATAATGGCAAATCTTTAAGACCTGCAAAGGTGGGAAAGTTCTAGAACTTAATTTAATATTTTTTCTTTTTTCTAAAAAACAGTATCAATTATTTAAAATTAAATTAAAAGCTTGCCTTATCGCTATCAACAAGAGGAGAGGACTTTATTTTTTGTCTTTTTGGCACCTGATGCCATAGATTATGCCTAATATATATTTTATGATAAAATGATCCAGTTAGACCAATTATTATGATTTAAATAAATTTTCATCGGACTGCCTCGTAACCGAACCCACATCCCTTGGCTTTTAAGGTTAGCAATACTGACAATGTCACTATCTTTAACCTTTAACGAACATACACACAGACCGACACATTATTCGAAAAATGATATTTTCGGACTTGGAAAATCAAAATCTCGAGATGGAATTTTTGGACGATTACAATACTTTCCCTATATAAGGATTGAGAGAAAGTAATAAGAATCAAGCTGGCCTAAAACGACGCATGATGGGGAAGTGAGAAGGCTAGAAGAAAGAAAGCCTTAGTTAGAGTACTCGTGGTCGGCCTTCATGTGTTACTATAGGTGAGGTTCTGAGTTTTCTTCTAAATTTTACTATAATTAAAAATATCTTCAAATACATATGATTACTCCAGAGAAACAACATAACATATATTTACAAAGATCCTTAATTTGAGACCATTCTCAACTCAATCCTTTAGGTATAATGATCAGATAACGCGGGTGCTTAAAAAGACCCCCGGATAGGCTTATTTATTTTTTGTTTAATAATTATATACTATCTTCAATAAATTAGAATCTAGAGAAAGAGATTTGCTTACGCAAGCCTTCCTATTTAAGAAACAAAAATTCCAGAAAATAATAATTTTTTTCTAAATCTTGCTAGTTGAGTTATTTCTAAACTAATTATTCCTTTCGAGATATTCCATGTAGGTGCAAAGTCCATATTAGCTCCAACCCCATTTGGAGCCGCGTAGGCGATACTTCTTCCAGACCCAGTTGCCAGACATGGAAGCCGATGCTTAAAGCAAAATGCATTTGGAGAAGAATATAACTTGACTTAATATCAATTTATATAAATTTAAAAAAAAAAATATTTTGAAGGTTATATAAAATTTGCTTCGTAGTTTATTTTACAAGAAAAAAATTTGTTTTAATTGTGTAAAATAAAACTAACATAAATAATTATTGGGGATGAATAATTCAACTATTATAGTTATCAAACAGCCACAAAGTGTTTAAAACCCAATAAATTATAGAATGTTTTACTTTTTCTTCTATTTTACAAAAAAATCTATTTAAACAAGTTACTATATAATGATAAAAGCCTATCACGAGAAAACGTAATCAGCCTTACTTAAAGTATTTATTTTTATTTTTATTCATTTATTTTTTTTTAATTTTTTAGTCATTTTCGACTACTGAGACCATGATGACTATAATATACAATTATATATTAAATACAATTCCATATCTGTGGCTTCCGACGGGCGTTCAACAGCCTTGTTCCTCGGGACCACCCATCCGAGCTTCAGCGCTGCTTGGCCTTGCTTGATATTTTTATTTATTATTATAATTGAAATATTTTACGTGATTAATTATGAAAATAATCAAATATTCTCATGATAAATCATTTCTAAATATAATATATAAAGAAGGATGATTCATAAGGGAAAAATTTTAATTTTTTTATCAATCTTATTTGATGGCTCAAAAAAAATAAATAAATAAAAAAAAAAAAACAGGTATCAAACGGTTTCATATGTCGCAATTGAATTTATAAATTTATCATTTAATTATGAATAAATTTTTTCTTTAAAATAATTAAATCTCTCTTGTTTGTGTGATTTTTTTAAATATCTTGGTTGATATCAGGAATATATTATTATTTATTTATTTAAAAGAAAACAATCAAAACATATCCAATTATTCTTTTTGCA
>JAAAKE020020871.1:0-10380 GCA_010014785.2 Anisolabis maritima | reverse complement strand
TAAATCGTCTATTTACGATACCGGTGATCCAGTCATATTAGTTTTCTACCAATAGGTTTAAATAATTTAACGCAATTCTACCAAATAAAAAATTGCTTAAGAGTCTCTTAAGATTCCTGAAAGTTGGAATTATTGACAATTTTAACACCTATACTCTCTCTGAATCCTCAATGTTCCAAGTTCAACAAAAAATAATTTTTTAAACAAAGTTGCGCCAAATTTATATACAAGTGTTGTATATAATTTTCCACGGGAGAAGGTCTAAATTCAGGATATATTATACTAACATCTTTCTAATGGCACTGATCTTGGCATTTAGATCTATTTTATGTGTGCAATATTTTAACCTAATTGAATAATATTTTTTTAAATTATCGTGAACGAAAGAAATTACCACAGGCACAAAAAAGTATTCAGGGGACATTTTGGTAGCATTACTTCAATTTGGATTTTTTTTTTTTTGCGATTACATTTAAGTTTACCTATCTAACCTTCAATTGGTCGACAAAACAAAAAATTTTGGTTTTTAAAAAACCTGATTAAATTAGCTGCGATTATTTCCACCACCCTCGAAACGCCCTGGGAAAAAAATTATTTTTTATTATATAAAATATAGTTTTTTTTTTTAATTATTAGTAATTTTTTTTTATAAATTAAAGAATTTTTATTTCACATGATTCTAAAATTTCACATTTTTAAATACTATATAGAATTAATCTTGTTTGAATTAAGATTTTTCTTAGATTGTTTTATTTTGAAATCAAATATTGATGTTAAATATTTAATATGATCCCCAATTTCGAATTGAAGCCCACTGATTGAGAAGACAATCGAAATGTAATTCGACCCATCATCAGATATCTTAGCAGCTGATTGATGACCGGACAATGGAGATGCTATTTGCACTGGACCCTGGGTCAAGCGGTCCCCAAATAGATCTCCTCTGCCTTAAAACTCTAGTTGATGACCAATTCGAGATCTCCTCTTTGATTACTAATTAAATATTAAAAATGAGAAAAGCTAAGAGTGCTTCTCTCTTCAATTTTCAATTAAAATTGAAAATAAAAAAAAATCAAGATTATAAATAAATAAGGGGAAAAGAACAATACATCACTTTCATATTCTTAAATAAATAAATAAACAGGCTAGGTGGTATCGCGAGCTTTACTTTCACTTATCGAAGGTAATTAAAGTTATGTAATCGGTCCAAAATTCCAAAATCAACGGAAATACACGTTTTGAGCTCTCCTGTATCATAAAATATCATTTTCGTTAGGTATGGGTGTGTGTCGTACTCAAAATATAGGCTAAATTATTAGAACGATGAATTTTTAAACAATATGAGTAAATATACATCAAGGTTTTACAAAATCAGACAACCTGTACTAGAACTTTTTTAGTTTTTTCGATTTTCTAAAATTCGATCTAATGATTTTTAAAATTTTGTATATCATTTGAAGATATAAAATGTATATTTTAGTTTTTTTTCCTTTTATTGATGATTTGCCATAGTCATTTTTTTAATATATAAATAAGGTGATATAATTTAGTTACGAAAAAAGAAATAAAATAATACAATTTAAAACAAATGGCTAAAATTAATGATACTAGTAAATAATAATTTATTTATTGTGTATAATTAGGCCTAATAAAACAAAAACAATACATGAATAACAAAAGATAAAAACAAGATCAAGGGAAAAAGATCAAAAGTGTTAGAATTTCATTTTGGAGGATAGTTTTACTATCATTAATAGTTTTTTATTTTTGAAGTTTTTTTTTTTTAGTTATTTGTTTACAATTTCATTATATTTATTATAGAAAAGTTATATTTATAAAAGTTATTCTAAATTAATTTTAAGTAACTTTTGTTATAAATAGTAAAAAAAAACAAACCGTTTTTGAATTATGGAGAATTTTCACCTTTGAGTTGAGGCCCGTCTAGAGAAGGTCTCTGACCAGAAAATAATACTAAACAATACTTAGATAAAATATAAAATTCGTGCTTTAATTAAATAGTAAAACTAATCGAGAAAAGATAGGGGATTCCGTGAATACGACACACTCTTTCGTTTTTGAAATTTCGCTAAATGTTTCAACCAGGGTGGAGATACGGGGTCCAAGCCCTCCCCTCTCCAAAATTTAAAAAAAACCTATATATAAAATATTTTTTGCTAATAACCTTTAGATTTTATTTAACAATATTATATTATATATATTTAATTTTAAAGTAGAGCTACAAATGATTTATTTCTATTCATAATTTTTTTTTTTTTTATTATTCGATAACCACTTTGTTTTAATATAATATTAAAACTTATTCAAAATTAATGAAGCTATATTAAATATTGATTTAGATTTATTCTTTATGATCCCACCCCCTCCCTCCTTTTGAAAAATATTCATATTATTATTTTTAAGTTTTATTTTCGGCATTTAGCTCCGTTCTTATTTTATTTATATTAATTAGTGGCCGATATAATATAAATAAATTTTTGTCGCTTAGGTTGGTAAGCGAATGAAAACTTTGGCAGGTGAACCGAAACCTCTATCTCGGCACCAAGGAGCAGGGCATAATTTTACTTAGGTATTGCTTAAAAAATAACTTCTATATCATGCATTGATTATATTAATTAATATTGTTCAAATTTCAAAGTTACTAAAGAATTTTGTGTAGAATAAGTGAAATGAGATCAGAGAATAACTTAAATTAACATTAACTAGACATTTGTTATGTAACAAAATGAGAATATATAATAATTTTTAATTTAATGAGAGAAAAATATTCGGTTTCATGAAGAAAAGACCGATCAATTGCATATTAAAGCTTATAGCCTACGTGAAATCATATTTAATAGATTTATTTAAATTTGAACAAATTGGGTATATTTTCATTTAGGATTGTTATAAAATAACAAATCTATCATTTGATGAGCTGATTCACAAATGATCAATAATTTAAATTTATGTAACCACAATTAATTTTAATGAAGTTTGAAAACATAAATTATTTACTCAATGATAAATTTATTGGGTGTTGGTTTATTATTGGATTCAAAAAGCTTTTCGTAGGTGCTAAAAGGTGTAATGTGGAAGAAACTATTTGAACCATTTAAAGAATCGATCTGCTTTTAATAAAAACTTAGCAATCATGATAAACTCGAAAACACTTAAGTTTTTATCAACAGACATAATAAATAATTTAGAATTTTTGTGATTTTTACTTTTGTAACATGAATCATCTGTTATTAATTTGACGTTCTTCTTTGGTTGGTCGTTCTGTGAAGACGTGCAAAGCAATTATGTTTCAATATGAAATCCGAAACAAAGGATATTCATACAGGAAAGCAAAGCAAATAGGTCTTTTTTTTGCTCAATGCTTTGGCCGCTTTGCCCATTATTCTTTGAAAATGAATAACTATATTCCGAAACGATACAAGTTTCAAGTCTAAATGGGGTTTTTATTTGGCTGCCTACGGTTATCCAGTCAGTCATTAATCTAAATTTTCGTTGAGAATTCGGTCAATTTTGTCTTCCAACATCTAAAGTCATTTAGACATTTAGACCTCGTCCGTAGCCGTTAAACTATAATTTGTATAAAATTGGATGATAAGGGTTAGCCAATTATTTCAAATAAATTTAATTCTAGACGGAGAATGAACCAATGATCCTTGAAATCATAAAACAATCTGCACTAAGTTTAAAAAAAAAAAAAGCTAATTTTTGAAACAATATTTTTGGTCGTCCGGGAAATTCGTGCCAATTTTTAAGGAGAATTCAAAATTTTTATATGCCGATGTTTATAGTAGTTTCGATATTTTTAGTATATCAGCTAATTCATTTGTTGTGTAGCGCCGGTTATTCTCGATTAGTGTCTTTATTTAGTCAATCAATCAATCAATGCCAGAAAGTTTTTGGTCTTCAAAGTCGAAACCACCAGCTGTAAACGAACGAACTACTTGTGAACAGTTCTTTCAGTTAAAGTACTTTCTCTTTAAACAGCGCATATCGTATTTGTTGCTTGTAGGGCGTTTTTGTTTTTTTGATAATTGAAAATCATTAAATGTCTAAAATGGACTGTATTTTCTTCCATCTTCAAAAGGACATAAACTAACACAATTTAATTTATTTTAAGCAACTTGGTTTCTAAAGATGCATTGAAATATAAGAAAAATATGTTTTAAATAATTACGACCGAATTTTCCGAACAAGCCAATATTTAACTCCTTAAATAAAAGAATAAAAAATATTTCCAATCCGGAATAAATGAAATATAAAACTTTCCCCTTACTATTATATATAATAGTGCGGAAAAGTAAAATATCCCTATAAAAGTTATTATAAAAATAAATAAAATGATAATAGTGCAAGTGGGAACGACCTTGAATGTTGATGAGGCTGGTCCTGGGCTATTATCGGCCTAGAGCATAGAGATAGAATTAGGGGAGGTCGGCATAGACCCAGTTATGTCTAGCACCGTCCACCCCCGCCCCTAGCTATTAATGGTTAGCTGTTTACACTATTAGCAGCCGGCAGCCAGAGTCAATCGACTAGTTAATTGTCCTGTGTTGACCCGTGACTATTAATCCATCAAACCGATTAACGATACATCTCCTCTCTTGGAATCATATTGAAGTGCAAAACTAATTTTTGATTTACTAACTAACTTTAAACATTTTCTTTCTACAAATCATCCAGTTAAAAAAAAATTTTCAAAAAAAAAAAAAAAAAAAAAAAAAAAAAAAAAAAAAAACAATTTTCAAATTCACCAAAATACAAAAATTTTTACAAATGACATTAAAAATATTGACTACTAAATTTATAAACATTTAAAAATATATTACTATCTATTATTGGAATAGTTTTTAATAGGCAACAAAGTTGCAACACTTTCTCACTCTCAAGCTAAGACCATTTAGAGTTTACAATTTTCCTATATATTAATAAATTTAAATAAACACTTCGATGGCTTCCACAGTCTTGTTTCTCGAGGCCACCCATCCGAGGGTTACCTCCAGCTGCTTGGCTTTGCTTGACCACATAGATTTTGGTGACCAGGCTCGCCGGCTCTCACTTCAAAACTCCAAGCCCTTTCGCATTACTTCTACTTTCTTACCTGAATATCAAAATAAAATCTTTATCTTAGTAATTTGATATTCATTTTTTACTCTTCTCTTTAAAATCAAGGCTGAAAAAGAGCACTAGCCACCAAGAGCATTGCCAATAAACAAAGCACTGCTGAACTTCTAAAAAACAAAAGGGTTGAACGTCCGCCGGCAGCTCTGGATTCGAATTATATTATCTATATCTATAATTATATATATCTAAATAATAATATTGTATATATAAAATATTATTCAAAATGCCAAAAATAACTTAAAATAATAATAATAATAAAAAACAAAAAAAAAAAAATAAAAAATAAAAAGGTTGTTTAAATCATCACAAAAACGACTTGTATATTTTTAAAGAGTGTGATGAAATTTGGTAAATAATTATTAGTTTGATAATAATAATTGCTGATACTTTAAATATGAATAAAATAGAAATACGGCCACCTTCGAACGAACCGTTCATGTTTTTATAGTATTTGAAATTTGTGGTTTTTGTCGTTGGTTAAAACATGGCAAATTTCCGATCAGGCCGATCGGCCCTCCGCTGGCGGCCATTTTGCGGTGCGCAACCGGAGTCCGCGGTTTCCGCGGCATGTTTGCCAAGACCAGCCATCATCTATCATTGCACCGGCTTTTATTTGTGCACATCTATATTAGTCTCTTCGGGGATGATATTGCCATTTTTTTAAATGAAAAAATGGTTAATATTCCATGCGAATTGCAACCGAAATCAAAATCCATCCCCCCTCTCTCTCTCTCTCCCTCCTTCCCCCTGATTTCTACTCTTTTTCCTCATTTCATTTTTGTTAGGATTGGATTTTAAAAATAGCTCCATATTTTTAAATCTTAGTTTATAATTAAAAGTAGAAAAAACTATTTGTAAACTATAAAAAAAAAAAAAAAACACTTTTAATTATTACTATTGTTTTATATTTTATTGTAGGCTCTAGGTGTTTGATTACAAAAACTTAATATCCATCGCCATTTACAAGTTATGGATGCCAGAATTCAATTTTCATATACAAGATCTTAATTTGATTTAAGCCTCTCCCCTAGCCAGCCTATAAGAAACAATATTCTATATATAATAATACATACTTAATACTTTTTTAAATTTTATTAATTCATGATATAAAATTAAAATAATATCAAATTTAGAGGGGTGTCAAATGGGAAGGGATGAGAGGTATATGCACGTCAGGTGCCTCAATTTGTAAACTTTAATAAATAAATTCCTGAACTTGGACTAGCTCTATTAACGTCATTGTAGATAAAATGGAATTAAATAACAATAGAATGAAAATTTTATGTAATCTTTTGGCGATCAATTTCGTAAAAATACATTGTCCAGGCCAGCATTAAATAATTTTATAAGGACAATGTCTATTGTTATTTATTTACATTTTTATCAAGATATTAGTTCTATAAGAGAACAATAAAATTTATTATATGCAAAAAAAAAAATATTAGTAAAATAATTTTATTTAATATAATATAATAATTAAAAAAACTTAAAAGAAGAGGGAGGGGAGGAGGAAAAGGAGATTATGCAAGTCCTTAACTCTCACCCATCATAAATTTCTGGTTCTCCTACTGCATTAAAATGATAAATTATAAATAATTTTAATATTAATTTTAAACCTGACTCTTCCCCGAGAGGTTTAATCTAGTCATTGTGATTTTCTTCTATACCATAGTATAGCGGTAACCAAACTGTATTCCGCGGTAATTGGATAAACTACAAAGTATTCCTATTATTATCGTACATAATACATTACTGTTTGTATGTGAACTTAGTAATTATTAAAATATAATTATAAATATTGTATTGAAATTGAAATTGTCCAATAATAATAATAAACGATATAATATAAACTACATAATAGGCAACAAACTTATAATATTTCATTTTAATTTCGGTAATTGTTGCGCAAAAAAAATTTGCTCATAATAGGATTTCGCACTTTAGAAAAGATTGGGAACCACAGTATTTGGAGCAGAGGAAAATTTGTTTTCAATTTTTTACTTTCTCTTATTTGTCTTTTGATCATTTGATTATTAGAGATAGACGATAAATTCTATAAACTGAATTAATAATACCCGTTATTTAAATTAATTAGACCCATTATATTTTAAATAAAATGTTTTCGCTTAGGAACGACTGAAGAAGAAGCAACCTCTATCCTCAGAGTCAATATAAATGATTGAATTATTAAAATCAATGGCGTGTGACCCATTTGCAAATTCTTTGGACTCACAACACTTTCACATCAATGCTTTTTAAAACAATCACATAAATATTTTTGACTGATCTTTGTTTTTTTCTCTAAAAAAATTCTTGGACAATTTATTTAATGTATCAACAGCCAAAATCTAACTCATTAGGTTTTTTTTAAAGCCTCTTCGGCATCTGAGACTTTAAACAATATATATATTGTTTAAAGTAATATTAATTATGATTCAAATTACAGGTATATTTATTTATTTATTTTTAATCAATTCAAGTAAAGTAATAGATAAATTTTCATCGGATTGCCTGAGATCCGAACCCACACCCCTTGCCTTTTAAGGGGTCTATCAATATATTGAGAGGTTAAAGTTCTCCGGCCAAGAGGGGGACGGGGGTTACTTAAAAGGTTCTGCAACTTTTAAAGCCCTTTATATTGCCTGAGATAAAGAGAGAGAAAAAATTTAGAAAAAAATTTTTTTATATTATTATTCATATATTTTTGAATATATTATATTATATAATAAAATTTTTTATTATAAACATTAAAATCTATCACGATAAAAAATATGAATTTAAATGCCCTATTATTTCAAAATAAGGACTCATTCTAAAATAAAAATCTCCATGTTGATATAAAATTATCCCTAGAGACCATGTTCTAATCCATCTATCAGAAAAAGATTATCCTGTTTTATTTTTAACTACTTACATTAGTGGAAATTTTCAATTTAAAAAAATTAATTTATTTTCCAATCCTATATTCAAAAAGAAAAAAAAAAAATTTTCACAGGCTGTTTTACTTTAGTGACAGATTCCAAATCGGTCTACGAATCAACGATTAAATTTAGTATACAAATTTATCTTGTGCTCAACAGAGAATTTTATCTATCCGATTATTTATGCAATTGTTTGACCAAAAAGCTCTCTGAAAACGATAGCCTTATTTTTAGAAAGATAGCAAACCATCGATAGACGGTGCATAATATTGCATGGAAACAGGCGGTTGTTATCTAGATCCATGTCCTCCGTCAACAAATGACCGGCAATTTTATATTTATTCCCTTTATTAATTAGTCTATTATTTATTTAACTAGAATGTCGCAGGCTAGAAATAATATCAAATCCACTTTTATCAAATCTAAGGGGAACAAGCAAAAATTAAACTGATAAAAATTTCAAAATCTACTTTTCAATTATTATAATTAATTATAGCTCTCAATATAAGATAAAAATTTTTAATACTTTTTTTTTTTTATATTTTTTCTTATAGTGTTAAATTAACCCATTTTCATGATATTAATTAATTATTCTAATAATTATTGTATAAATTTTACCTTTCCATTGCTTTTTCAAATAGGGCCATGTGGAGAGCTATCTCTTAAGGTAAACTGTACTCGATAAACGTTTTATTTTATTTGCTTTATCTCTCTGGATGACACAGACAATTTTTAAAACACTTCCCAATTAACTGAAATTTTACACAGAGCCTTAGTTCCGATGATAATACAATGTACTAAAAAATAATTTAAAAAAAAAACAGTAAAAAATTAATAAAAAGTGATTTAAAAATTAGATTTTGAACGAGTGCAGCCCCTCAAGTAAATAATATAAATAAATACAAGAAGTTCTCTCTTTTGAATTTGTGACATATTTTGTCGTGAAAAAAATAAAACAAAAAGATTTTATTTAAAAATTCATTAAAAAGGGGAAAATACTTTAAATTGTTAAATATATTTGGCTAATTATAATAAAATAAAAAATCAAAATCACAAAAAAACAAAATAATAAAACGTTTTATTTTTAACCCGGCACCGGTTAAGATAAAATGTTGGTATAAAAAAGATGTGGGACATTTTGACCCCTCGCCAGAAAGGCCTACAGAGAGCTACAGAGCTCTAGCTGCATTAATCAGTTAGGCTATGTTGCATCGACTATTTAGCTTATGAATGACGCCAAGTAAACTCGAATAAACCAAGTTTTTTCTCTTCTCGTTTTTATTCCAATCTGGCTAACAATACCAAACCACATTTTGCCCCCAGGTTTTTAGGGCAATTGGAATTACTGTATTACTATTATCTTTTGAAATTTTTTTATATCAATATCAAAACACTATTAAACGTTTAAAATATTTTTATATTTCGATATTTTTATTAAATTATAAAAAAAAATTATTTATTTACTTTAATTTTTGAATATATTTATTTCATATTTTATTAGCGTATAGATTTCAAATATCCAACAAGTCTACAAAATCAAATATGAATTATTAAATTATTTTAATATTTCCCCATTTCAATCATAATAATTTTATATTAAATTTTCATTTACATTTCAATTTCCTTTTTACATTTTTTTAATTCATTTTCTATAGTATTGTATTAAGATCACAAATTTTTTATAATCATATTCTCTTCCTTTTGAGGGAAATCTCCGAGATACAATTAAGGTAGTCTCTCTCTATAGACGGAACCTTATTAAAAGCATAATGGAGTCTCTTGATAGCAAATGGAAATTAATTTCCGAATTTCAAGAACTAAACGTGAGTAAAGTTAAATGGTTTAAGTAATGGAAATATAATCTCAAAGGACTTGAATATATAGACTATATGAAATCATTTTATATTCAGTACCGAGAACGAATTTATTCAAATAATACTAATACATACAAAACTCTAAAAATAAACTGGATTTGATTTTTGCAAAATGTTTATTATTCTTAGAAATCTATTAGATCTAATAAAACTAAACTCGGAATTAAATTTTTTTGCAATGTTGCAACTTTTTTGTCTTTTTCGACATCTGAGCCCATTTAGGCTTGATAAAATATCTGTCATTGGTCACATATATTATACATTTTGCACGAAATTTGAAAATTAAATTTAAAAAAACTTAAAAAGAAGTCATGAAGAAATAATACTAGGCGATTTTGGGCACACCACAATGTGTATAAAATTTTATTGACTAATGAAGTTATAGATAGAATGCCTGCTGTCTTAGAATTGAACATCACTTAAAGGAAATTGTTTAATTTTTAATT
>JAAAKE020020860.1:0-10381 GCA_010014785.2 Anisolabis maritima | reverse complement strand
ACAATAATTCTAAAAATAAAATAAGATAACTTTAATAATAAATACATTTAGTAAGAGAAATAAATTATATATATAACTGCGTATTTTCGTATTAGATATCTGATTAGATAATTAAGAAGTATAATTGTGACAAAATCTGAGAGATATTCGAATTAAATATTTTAAATGGAGAATTATAAATTATAAAAGGACAGTCAGGTTCGATTCTCGACTGTTGGACTTGTGGTAAATTAAAGTTAGAGCCATACAAATCTCTACCGTCCTGGATATTAATTAAAATTATACAAATTATATTCAATAATAAAGAAAAACAGTTGAGGACCCAGGACTGGAAGGGTGAGATAAAATAAAAATTTTTTTTCACTTAATCCACCAATAGAACTCACGAATTAACCGTTAAATAAAATTTTTTCTTATATTGTCTTTAGAACCACTGAATATGTCTGAGAAAGAAAATAAATAATATAATTATTATTATGATGATGATGATAGATTTTTTATTATAAAATTAAAAAAAAAATTTGACATTTAGATTTCATCCATATTTATTTAAATTATTTGGTAGTTTTAAAAATTTTATCGACAGGAAGCGAAAGATTAGCATTAACCTCAAAATAAAAAGTTAAAAAATATATCATGAATTGTATTTATTTGATATGTAATAAAATTATTTTTATTTCTCTCAGTTGCGTTTTACATTTCATTTTGAAGCCACTTTAAGAAAAGAGAAGTTTGAAATCGATAAACGCCCAGAGTAAGATTTCATTTTTTGACATTACTCTTTTAAAAAGCCATCTCAAGTTAAATAGCTTAATCTGCAAGAAAAGTACGGGAAAGTTAGTTCCAAACTTTAAATAGAATCATCATTTTCATATTAGTTTGTAAAAAAAAAATAAAACTTTTCCACAGAATCGCTGGAATAAGTCATTTTTTTTTTTTTTTTTTTAATCATTAAGTTATTCAATTTTTCATTTCTATTTCTCTTTTCCAACTGCCTCTGGAAATAAAATCTAATTTTTTTAAACGGAAATCTGACGAGAAGGCAAAATTTCATTTCGTTTACCAGCTTTGATAGAATTTCTCAAAATAAAAAAAAAAATTGAATAAAGGGGATACCGGACTCAATTTTCTCGATTTGGAATCAGGTTCGTGTTTTAGGACCATATTGTCCTTCACCCCCATAAACGCCTAACTGAGATTAACGCTAATGTTAATGTTAATGCTAATGTCTACATGTCGTGCTGGCTGCTGCCATGTCGATTCCCCTGAAGGGCTTTCAATCACACCCCCCTCCACTCCTTTACACATATATATACCCATTCACACACTTCTTTGATTGTATTTCTTGATAATAATGAAATACAAGTCTATTTTTCTATTTTTATACTGTTTTCTATCTAGATTTAATTAATAATATTAATTTGATATATGGGGCTTATTCTCAAAAATATTTTTATGGCACATGCTAAGTTACTATTTGAAAAAAAAAAGCCATTTTCGAAATTCCAATGAGAGGGAAGGTAAATGGGCTTGGCATTTTCTCTCTACTATAGCCAGAAGTGGGGAAGGTAAGGAAGTGTGATTGGTTGGAGGCACTAGGAAAGAGGCATCTTTTAGCTTTCACAGTAGGAATTCCGAGATCGTCCGGACTATAAAACCTTTTTAAGTCTATAAAATTTCGATTCGTTTTTCTTAACCTTGCTATTTAAAATATAATACAAAATGGGAATTCTCTTCGGATTCCAATTCCTTTCTTTTCTACAAATATAATAAAGAGAAGTTCCCCCTCCCCCCTCAAACCCCCTTTTAAGATATAAACTATTATTTCTATTAAAGATAATGCAGATTAAAATGAGTGAAAGAGTAATAAAAACATTGAGACTAAATGTCAAAACAGTAAAAAACAGAGAGACAATTCATTTTCTCTTTTCTTGATTGTCAAAAAAGTCTTTCACTCAATTTGATTTTCTATTCTCAGGTTATTTTTATTTTTTTTAATGTTTACTATGTCAATCATTAATAAATATAAAAATAAATATTGTAAGACATTACATTTATATTCCCGTAGTCCATTTTTTATCATCAATTTTGATGGATGGCCTGAATGTTTTCCAAATACATCATAATATAATAGTCTATATAGAGCGAACAAGTTTTGCCGGTTGATTAATTCGCGTTACGATTACTAAAAGTAGATTGCATATTAGGTCATAAGAATATGAAACTCGATTTGTGGCCCAGAGGGTCATTTGTCATCGGGAATATTCAATAAGAATTCGAACAAGAGCAATGCTTGGCAATAAAAATAACATGAAAGGAAACAGGTACGAAGGGATGGAGGTTGATTAATAGCGGTGTGTGTGCTATAAAGAGAAAAATTGGAAGAGGAGAGAGAATTTGCATAGAAGGAATAAAAATAGGGAAATTGGGAGGGGTTATTTACCTAATTATTTTTTTAATTAGAAATGAAAGTGTTTTTGATCATATTTGATTAATCATCAAAAATAATTAAAATTAATTTAAATGAGAGAAAAAAGAGCCTTTGAAGTTACTTTTTTTTTTTTTTGAAGGGATTTATAATTACTACTAAAAGGGATATTTGTTGGCTCGTATTTCAATACTAATTTCCTTTAAATTCAAATTTTGTTTAGTTGTATAAAAAGACTTTAGGGATTGCGAAATTCTTAATATTATTGTTTTTCCAATAATAAATATACAATACAAGAAGAGAATTAGCGAGCGGGAAATAAATACCCCCACAAGCCGACCAACTCGCGAGAGGCTAGATAAGAAGAAAGTTCGCCGAGGTCGCCTCCCCTACTCAAGGTTCTTCTTGTTTTGATCCTACTTCAATGAATTCAAATATAATATTTTTTACTAATTCATTTATAAACACCTCTCTCTCTCCTTACTAAATTAAAAAAAAGAACATTGTGACTTGTGAAAAAAATTGTCAGTTGAAGTGTTGTATAATTATTAAATGTAATTCCTTTGAAATGCATGTAGGAATTCGAAGAAAAAGAAAACCAGCCGCTTTTCTCAGGTCACTATATACCACTTAATTCAGCAAATATTTCGTATTTATATTAAACCAAAACAAGTCAAAAATAATGTTTTGGAAACTAAATATATATGCTGGCGATGATGGCTGAGGTAGCATAATCAGTAACTTCCTAGTTTTTGAGAAAACAAGTTAATTGTACACAAAGAGTCCTATGTACATGAAATTAAATAAACGAATAAAAATAAAAAATAAATAAATTTTTTGATTCTGGCTATCATGTAGTTTGATTTATTTTCTAGTTTTTGAGCGGCAACGCGAAAAATCTATCCGCCCAGTTCTTCATAATGGTGCTCAATTTTATACAGATGAATATTTCTGTTTCCAAATTTATCAAAAGTAAATCGTAAAAAAAAACCCATTAAACAAATCATAAATAAAATTTGTTTCCCATGATTTTCTATTAGTGTTTAAGAAGAAAATAAAATACTCATGCAGTGTTTTTTTTTTTTGTTAGAAAAAAATAAATTAAGTATTCATAAAAACGTTCATATTTTTTTTCCTGGCTCCATCTTTGTTGAAAGTAGACCCAAGAAAGTCACGATTCACCTTTCAAGCCTGCCGCCTGCGCGATACCTCGTAAAAGAATTAATTACTAAGGGAACTCTTTCTTTTTGACCTTGTCACTTAATAATTTTACCTTTTCTAGCTTGTGAGTAAATAACTACGGAATTTCGGAATTTTCAAAAGTGATTTATTATTTAAGATATAAAATAATAAATAAATAAGAAAACAAAAGAAAAAATATATATCTATTATAGGGCCGTAATTCTAAATTTAAAGGAAGAGGTATAAATATATATCAGGTAAAATATTGGGATTTTTATATCATTTGGACTTTATATGTCTATCTCCGGTCCTCATAAAATTTATCGTCTAATTTAAATTAATTGGTTGCCATTTAATCGTTGAAGACAGGAAGAGTACCGGTCTAAGAGATTTTAAATTGAAATAAAATTTTTTATAAAATTTCCATAATAAATGGGAAAGCACCCTTGTGGTATTATCTCCAAAATGAAAATTATGGGTTTTTTTCTTAATGATTTTTCACACCCTAAATTAGGATAAGAATAGAAAAAAAAAGACGTTGAAAATTAGTTTTTACTTTCCTGTATTTTGCTTTATTTCGCGGATGGCTTACTATACTGTAACTTTTATTAATTATAGAGCTAAGATATTTGAATCAAAAATATATTTTTTCAAAAAAATAAATAAAGAAAAAAATATTTTTTTTAATAATAATGACGAGATGAGGATGGGGTTAAATAAAGAGAAGCTTTTCAACCCTCAAGGAGGAAAAAACAATGAATATGGATATCGCAAGTTTTCTGAAAATTAAAATATTGTAATCGATATGAAAAAGCAGAGAGAAAAATAAATCTCAAGAGAAGTATTTAATTTTTACTTTCAAAAACTCGAATGAACTTTAATTCATAACGAGAGAATTTATTTAAATTATATTTTTCTTGAATTGACAATATAAATATACTATGCTCCTCAAAAGTAATTGTATAACATGTATCTTTTGTTTCGTCCTAATAATAATAATAATAATTAGAAGAGCTACATGAAATTCAAAATTAATTTCATGTTTTATCTATTGTTAAATTTATTTTTTTTCGGATTTAATTTATCTCTCCTAATTATCTATTAAGACGAAACAAAATATGTGTCCAATTACTTTTGAAAGGGATAGTATATTAAAATATCTTTAATAACATTCAAATTTATCAGATATGAGTGAATTGGGACCCTCATCAGAAGTATGTAATCAGCTCAAATTACTTCAACTTATTACGAAATATCTAATTTATTTAAATGTTCTTAGTCAATGGTAATATTTCTCTCCCTCTTCAAATGATGCAAGAGAGATGTACGGGAAGGGAAACAAAAGGAAATCCATCATCGCAAATTTGTTCTTTTGAAGGCCATCGAGATACCTAAACACGATATGAGCCGACCAAACAAAAGATTAATCAAAATCAGGAAAAGGAATATATTCCATTTTATTTATTGCCGATGATTATGTTAATTAGTACTTTTTAGACACGTTTAATGAAGGAGAGTGGTCGTTTGACAAAGAGCTCCATTTTACCAGGATCAATAAAGGGGGGGATTGGTAATGAAATGCCTCAGGTTTCGCTTTCGGGACACGAAAAGAACAAGCACCTTGTTCGATGTTTGATAGTCATCTGACCCGGACATTCGCCTCTTCAAAGTTCCAAGTGTATTCTGGACAAAAGCTATTCAAGTATCGAAACTTGTAATGATTATCTCTTTGTTAAATTATAAATAAACAAGAATGGTGAGGGGAGAATACCCAATAAGCTTCTTCTCTTTTTTTTTTTTTTTTTTTGATAAAAAGTTCAAGAGGTTAATTAAGAAAAGAATGAATTAAATAAGCATATGTAACAATGGTTTTTTTTTAGAAGCGAGGGGGACTACAAAAATGCCTAGAAAATTTTGACAATTAGAAGCAAAAGAGGTGTGTGCAGTGAATAAAAATTTTTTATTATACATTATGAAATAATTTTTCAAAAATAAAAATCGGACATTTTATAACCGAAAAGTTGATTTATTTTTTCACTGTTACAAAAATCCTACTTTTTTAAATAAACCTAATTTTGCTAAATAAGTTTTTTCTTTTTTTTGAGGAAAAACCCTTTAATTAAAGGCATAAATCCTTCAAAAAAACAATATAAAATCATTCCCCGTTTATTTACCCCTAGGGCATCGTGCACTGATGCCATACACCATACCACATCGCTGGTATCTAGCTGCGGAGTGAGAAGTTCTTCACTTCTCTACTCCCTATTCCCTTTGGTGTTTATTTATTTATTTATTTACTTAATTCTAATTGAAGTGAATTAAATAGGTTTAATGTTTTTTCTTACCAAGTATTATATTATAATTATGAGATTCGAATTTTGAAAAAAAGATCGAGAAACATCAAGGTTTCAGATTTTACAAAGATAATATTAAAAATAAATTAAATTTTTGTATGAGTATGTAATTTTTTTCAAAAATATACCCAAATTGAATACTTTTTAATTATATGTAAAAAAATTTAATATGCCTAATAGTTTAAATTATTAATTTGCAAATAATCCAATATCAAATTTTTTTTTAAATCAAGAAACAAGGGGTGTGAAATCATTTGCTTTCTAAAGAGTAATAAGAATTACTAATAAACTGCTTTGATTTTCAGTTAATAATATAATTATGAAAATTAATCTTATTCCTCATTGGAAATCGACCCTGAAAATTATAGAAGCGACCAAGAGAGGGGGAAGTGAACTCGTTGCACAGCCTGAATCTTACAAGTGGGAGGAGGGCAGAAGAAATGCCAGTTTTAGCTCGGGTAACTCATCATCCAATGAGTGGGATAATACAATCTCTGAAAAGATAGAATTCTCCCACGAGTGACTTTTAAGCTCTTTAAATTCTTTTATAAGATTTTAATTTAAATTCTTAAAAAAAAAGCAAAATCATTGTTAAATATAAAAATGCTATTCTTTAGATAATAAGGTCCAAAAAACTAAATCTTTTAAAGGATTGTCCTTATTTATTTAGACAAAAATATATATGTCATCATCTATTCTTAATATCTTTTTCACGAGTCTAACAAAAAAAAGAGGAAAAAGAAAAAAGGATATTTGAACAATTTATCTTTATTAGTATTAAAGATATCCTGACTATTTTTCAGGGTGGCATGAATGTTTCAGGAGGACGAGCAAAGTTAGAGACTCCGTGAGACACATGCATAATAAATAAACAAATTCCATAGACATATTTATAAAGTTACAGTTACACACACATATACACAAAAGAAAAAATAGTTGCGACACTTTATGAATATAAAATAAAAAATATTTTCTCTAGAATATTTAGAAATTTTTTGACGAATGATTAGAAAATATAATTAATGATAATGCCTCTTAGGGGCAAAGTTACTGCGGTGGATTATATATATATATGAAAACTAATATACATTTGTATAATTTTAAGAATCTAACTCAGAAGTGTATTTATATTTAAATTTGGACAAATATTTTATTTATTTATTATTAATAATGAAACGAGAATGTAATTCACAAATTTTTGCTGAATTTTTTTTCCTAACTCAGCCATTATAAACTTGAAACTTAACTTTAGGTTGGTCGCGTAAAAGTGAATAAAACGTAAAAAAAAAAATTGCATAAAAAGGTTTAGGTGTAGTGCACTAAGTGACGCAACTATATTTAATATTCATACAAATAAGAGAATTTTTTTTTTTTTTGATAATCGAATAAATAAAACTTGTATGAAAAGGGGGAGATATTTTAAGGGGCTGAAATATATTAGAATTCACGCTTTCATAATCATTGAAGTAACTTGATCTCGTTATCGGGCCCCCCAACTTTCAAGTGAGATGAAGAGCTGAGTTGATCAAAAGAACTTCGATTCTGAAAAGGGATTCCTTCCTGCATATTTTTCCCCCCCGAACGAAGGGTGAATATGGATGGACGTTATCGGGGCACTTTAGTCGTAAACAAATTAAATACTTAAAAATACACCCATTCAGGCATTCATTATATTTTCGTTGAACAAATTGGGACGTAAGTGCTGAAAAGTGGATCTCCTTGTTGTCGTTACATATTTTAATATTCTCCTTTTCTTAACGTAATAAAAAATAACTGTTACAAGTTATAGAATAACCTAAAAAAAAAAAAAAGTTTTTCGTTTCTTTTAAAAAGATGAAAGAGTCGACGACTTAAATCGGTATTTTTTGGCCAGTCACGCAAGAGAAGCAATGAGGAGAAAGAATTGCTGGTGTACCTTGAATACTTAATGAGGGGCTTCGGAACACAATCTTTATGTCGGATCGTTTTTTTTTTTTTTTTTCCTTTCCGTTTGATGTTAACCAATATTAGGCGAAAAATTTTTTGTAAAAAATTCAGGTCAAGATAGAAAAAAAAAATTATAATAATTTTGGATTAAATCATCTTCATATATAAGTGAATCGAGTTCCATCCGGGAGTGGAAGCAATTCCATAAACCCTGTTCAATATAAGAAAGCTTTGTTGAATTTCTATAAATCTTGGTATAAGGGTGAGATCGTTGATTATGAATCCAAACTCAAAATTAAGAAAAACTTAATGACGGATCCCATGTATAATAAATTTTCTAATTAAAATAGTCATTTTTAAGTTTTTTTTTTTTTAAGTTTCTAAACATCGATTTCATAAAAATGGAAGATATAGTTTTAAAAAAATCTGGTATTACTACATAAATTTTAAATATAAATATTTAGTTAGACTATATGATTAAATTTTCACCGTATATTATTTCCGTTCGTCTTGTTAGCCTAAAAATCAAAATCCCTAAAAGTGAAATTTTATTTTTCAACTTTTTTGGATTTGGTACCACTGAGTCTTTGTAAGCTCTGATCCTTAAAAAGTATACTAGATATCTACATTGAGTATCCATAGAAAGTCCGTTTCTAAAATGACCTTGAGATTGCGCAGCCGCAGTGAGCGAGAGTGAAGCGCGTGAATTTAAAAATTTTTACGACAAAAAAAGCTTTATGTCCTTGACTCTTATTAAGTTTCAGGGTACAATTTTTATAATAATTTGAGCTCAGGGGTTCTAAAAAAAAAGTATTAAAATATAATTCACCTGCTTTTTTTTTGGCGCTCTTTTATAGACTTTTGATTGATCTTTTTTTGCAACATACACGGTTCCAAGCCAAAAAATGGACAATTCTCTTCCGATCGAGCCTAGCCTTGCCCCCAACCCCTTGGCCGAGAAGTTCGAGGTAGTGATATTGTCAAATATTGAAAAAAGGACAGGGATATGAGTTCGGATCACAGGCAATCCGATGCAAATTTATTTAATTGGATTGGTAAAAATTAATATTCATGGTTAATTGTATCAAAAATAATATATATTTAAAATCTATATTGATTCAATTAGCGAAAAGGCTTAAAAATCCCTTGTATGTGTACCAAAAACGATTTTTTATTTGGCAATATAAATATATCAACTTTTATATATTGAAAATTCCTTGTAAGGCTATTTTTTTTATTATGAAATAATACTATAATGAAATTTAATATACTTATGCAATATTTTTTTTAGGGGGTTCATTTATAATTTTGAACATAAATATATAACGTTATATATTTGTTTGTTATTTTCCATTACAAAACAACCATTATTAAATTTCTGCTTCTATTATTATGTATTTTAACTGTGAATACATCTTTTTTTACTCTTTGTTATTCATTGCCCTGTGGCTCAGTCGCTGTTGAATCAACATTGTCATTCTGTTTTCAAATAGAATGGAAGGTCAAAAGTTCATAAAAAATTATATGTTATAAAACCCTTTTTTTTTTTTAATTTATAAACATAAATAAACTTAAATATAAGTTTATACTTTTTTTTGGGGGGGGGGGGGGTGATTAATTATAATTTTAAAATTTTTTGAGGTTTATGATTTTTTCTTTTTTCTTCATTACAAATTCATTATTCATTATAAAACTTTTTTTTTTTTTTTAATACAAATGTTATTTTTTAATTTTAATTTAATGAAAAGTTCATTAGAAAAGGCAATTAAAATTTTAAAATATTCTCTCTTGTCTTGATATATTTTAATTTCTAAAAAGTGTACCGATGGCACAAAGATGTGGGTCAGCATTGATTAAAGAAATAAAGACAAAAGGATCAAAGAAGTCTCTGTCAAAAATTAATCAAAAGTCTTTATTTAACCTATGGACTACAAACAGGACTAGAGGTGAATTTCAGCATCCCTTTAATTAAAAATATTCATTCATTTCAGGCCTGAATTCTAATTAATGTATAATAAATAAATTATTATTGGAAATATATAGCTAATTGATCACTAGGAGTTACTAATTGGTTCTTATAACTGTTAAGAGATGTATAATTAAAAAGGAAATTGTTTTATTAACGGAATATCAAAATGTCAAATGTTATTTATTAATCTTTATTATTTTATAAATAAAAAAATAAATAAATAAAAAAAAAGGCAGAAACGAGATCTTGAGAGGGGAGGTCAGACTAATTCTAAAATCCCCAAATGGGACATATTATAAATAGAAAAAAGGTTATATTTTATATGAAGAGAGGTGGCCAAGTTCAGACAGCAAATTTTTTTTTTAATATATAAAATTTTAGATGTTTCGACCGCAAAGATATGTTTTATAAAATAATCAGAGTTCGATGTTCTTATGGGATCATTTAGGCTCTAAGAGTAGGCACTCCCCCCTTCCCCTCCCCCCCAACCTCGCCAAACAATTTTGGTTTATGAATGTTACT
>JAAAKE020020849.1:0-10383 GCA_010014785.2 Anisolabis maritima | reverse complement strand
TGATCAGACTAATAAGAATGATACCTTTAATATCAGGCATAGCATTTTCTTTAGGTAAAGGCTCTTTTACCCAGATAGTATACAATTGCTTTTTGGAAACAGCAGCAGGCTTTTATTAAATAAAAAAAAACACTAATCTACATTTCGGAGGACCAACGCCTCCTTCTTCAGGTTTCTATATATAAAAGATTCACATTATCATTATATTTTAATATACTTATGTATATATTAAATTTAAAGAATTATTATTAATTTATTTACAATTAATTGTAATTTACAATTAATATAATATATATAATATTAATATAATATATCACATAAATATATTATATAATATCCACTGTGAGTACATATAATTGTTGAAAAAATTAATATTAATTGTTTAAATTGTCTCATAATGTATAAAATGGGCCCTGTCTCTTGGTGCAGAGGTAAAGATATCACGTACCAAAGTTCACTGGTTCGCTTCCCGCACTGAGCGACAAACATTGTATTTATATTATAAATTATAAATAAATAAATGACCTCCGATGCCGAAAAAGATTTAAAAAAAAAGTATACATTAATGATTACGTGAATCATTTATATACCGAGTCCTGAGGAATCAAACATCGGCTGGTTGGTTTTTTTTAAAGGCCTGCTGTTGCTAATTGACTCCAGAAATCAATTATTTATAAAAAAAATTTTAATAAGAAAATAAAGTCAGAATTATGTGAGATGATGACAGCCACCCGGAGCCTCAAATTTTTAAGCCAAATAGTTTTCTATTTATAAAGGACAAATGAAAAATTAAGGCATTGGCGAAGAACTAGACACTCTTTTTTTCGGAGCTCTATAATTATATTTTATAATTATAAAAAGAAAAAAAAAACATCACCATAAATAATATTAATAAATAAACAGGACAGAGTACGGTAATTGAATCCTTAAGAGGAAAAAGTCAGGAACCTTTTAAATAAGAATTAATAAAAATCTTTTTAAATTGAGGTTGAAGTCCGAAAAAGGCAAAGGCAGAGCAAGTTGCAACTTGTATATACACTTGTTTGTGTTGTCAAATGGGGGGATGAACGCAAATAAAACTCGTTTTTCAGACTGCTTTCGTATGGAAATGAATTCAAATTGCGGAGGGGCCAATGGCCAAACAACGACGACGGTCTCTCACTTCTAAATTCTCGATCCTCCTCCTCCTCCTCCTCCTCCTCACCCTCAAACCTCTCTCCCGTTATGATTGATCCTTGTAAATATCTTGCCAACTTTTTATTTATTATTTACTATACTCTTCATATTTTTTAAATAAGAGTATAATTAATCATGCTATAGAACTTCAATTCATTATTATTTTCATAAAAAATAACTTTTAAACTGCTGACAGCCCTGGCCTCCGATTCAAGCAAGGCCAATCATCGTTGAATCTCGGATGGGTGCCCCCAAGAGTGTTATACTAATCGACCACCGGTAGCCTCCGATAATTGAATATTTGACAATAGAAATTGTATGTTTGCAAAGTCTCTTGGTCATCGCTGAAAAAAATCTAAATAAAAAAAAACTTGTAATTATCCTGTTTGGCTACAGAGGCCATACATCTCAATATCATTTATAAATTTATACAAATATAAAAAATTAATATTGAATAAAGGTGAGTACATAAATCAATAATTATCATATATGCATATAAATAAATATTTAAAATAAAAAAATAAAAAATTTTTCATAAAATACATGTTAATAACAGCTCTGATAAATAAAATTTTCAAAATACAATAATTCTAAAAATAAATGATAAAAAAACATTAATAATAAATACAGATATAAGAAATATATTTATTTTTAGTAAGAAAAATAAAGTATAACATATATTATATATGATATAAAATATGTAAATAATTTAATTATATATTAATGTTACTAGAAATAAAAAAAAAAAACTTAAAAATGATGATAATTCTATTTTAATTTTTTGTATGAATTATAAATTTATATATTAATTTGTTTTTTGGCATCGGAGGCCATTTTATCTATTTATAATAATTAATATTCAATATAATAACGTATTTGCTTGTGTATTTTGTACCACCGCATATTTTGCGTACCCCAATTTTTAAAGAATGATTTTGAATTTTATATTTTCCGATAAAATTTTGTTAAGACGTATAGAATAGGTATAAACTTTTTTTCAAAAAATTGCATATTTTGCGCTGATTTTTTGAAGATCAAACTTGCGAAAATGGTGCGCAAATTACGCTATAAATATTAAATATTAATTAATTAAAATTTTGTTGATAAATTTGGAATCCAAATTTTATATTTACTTCAGTTTATCACTGCAAAACATGAATTTAATATACCTTTAAATTTTTATTAAATTACTCGTTTTCAATAATAGAGATTTAAAAAATCAAGAGTCAAGGTTCAAGGAGAAGTCCAAATTGATTTTCTTTTTTTCTAATAAATTTTTATTTAAAATTGTTTTTCGTTGTTTTTTTAATTAACAAAAAAAAAAATTCGTCCCAAAGGGGATGAGACTCAGGGTAAATTTAAGCATCGTAAAAATTATAAAATTTTTTAGATAATACCATTTTTCAACAACAAAACAATATATAATTATTCGTTATATTTAGGGGAATCTCGTTCTCTCACTTATAAAAAAATAAAAAATAAATTTGAGCTTAATAACTCAAAACAGCTTTGACTAATTGCACCCCTCGCATTATAGGATATATGAAAGAAAGCCACATTTAAGAATAATTATTTGAAGTTGTTGCGTATTGTAGAATTAATTCAACTAATTATTTTATTTTATTTATTTTAAATTTTTTAAATAATTTATTAATTTTTTTAATTAATCAGGAAATTCCAAATGATGACACATGGTTTTTTCTCTCTCACTCTCATTCATTTTTCCCCATCTATATTCGCTTTAAAATGACTTTAATTTTAACAAATTATTTGTAATAGTATAGTGAGTGGTAGCATTAATTTATTTTAAATGTAAGATGAAATTTGTTAACTTTAAGTCTTAATCAGAATTTTTTTTTAGGAGAAAAAAGGCCTTATTTTGAACGTAATTTTGCCAACTCAAGTTAGTTCCACCCTCCCCCTTTAGGCCATGCTACTGTGGCTTGGCCACCAAGTCTTTAACCCATTCAATTTAAAAATTAATTTAACATCCTTAACCTAAATATATTTAATTAATAATGGTTTTTTTGAAATTTCCAAAAAAATTCATTTTCTTCTATTATACATTATTTATATATGAATCGTATATTCAAATTATTAGCATTTTTATAAAAGAATCGTAAAATTCAGCCAAGTGGTGTGAAAGAGTAGCAATTATTCATACATAGATAATTCAACCAATTCATTCAAATTTACATTATTTCTTTGAAATTGAATTTCTGGCACGACTCCAATAACTCTTTTATTTATTATAAAAAAATTCTTTTCCAATTTAATGCTCTCTTTATTTTATTATGAAAACTTTGTCCTTTTGATTTGTTAGTAAACAAAGCTAAGGTTTTTTTTTTTTGGTGAATATTAAAAATTCCAATCTTTTTTACGTATTATTATTATTATTATTTATTTCAACTTATCATATTTCGCAAACGTCTGATGAAATTCGCAAAAAGCTTTACGAAGCGAACCCTTTATGCAAATTTATTTAGGTTGCTGAGAAAAATAAAAAGAAAGAGAAGGAAAGAGATAGTAACCTTGGAGAAAATCGCAGCACCGGAAAACAACCAATCTGCGAAGATTTGAAAAAAAAAATATCTTAAAAAATAAAACACCTACCTATAAATTGGATTCCTTAATGAGGGACGGACACATGTTCCTTTGTTTTAAAAGCAATTTCATTTGGTGTAGCAAATGGAAAATTTGAAGAATGAAATTAATATTTTCCTCATTGTAGAAGAATTTTTTTTACTAAAAAGAATTTATAGCCAATCTTTTCTTGAGATTAATTTCTCCATCAATTTTCAAAATTCAATTGAATGTAACTAAGGTTTTTGATCCGACAGGGGATTCTGGCTGCCACACAATTTGCAATTTTTTTGGATGGAAAAACGAGAGTATTTAAACTAATTTCGGGAAATTTTTCGTAAAGATGGAGGACAATTTTCCCTTGAAGGGTGAATTTCATCTTTAAATCAAATAAAATTCTTTTAGGATCAGGTAGCGGCAAGGTATTCAGGGAGTAGTGTTTGGGAAAAATTTTTGGTACCACTCAAATTTTTTCCGACGAATCCAATTTTTTTACGCCTCTGTAATGAACCCAAGGTTTTGTCTTTTTAGAGCCTCAGTATGAGATTGTGATCTTCTCCATAAATGAGAAAATGTATACATATAATTTGAATAAATAAGGATGGGTATTTAATAAAATGTTTTATGTCATTTTTACTTATTAATCCAAGACTGATATTTCCTTTTTTTTTATGACAGTCTTCCGATCATGGATTGGGCCTTTTTTGATTACCTTCTTTAATGAAATTTGGGGGCGGGATTAAACAAAATAAGAAAAAAATTAAAACTAAAATTTCCTTTTTATTTTTCAACTTTATTTTTAATATTTGAGAGCAAATTCTTTTGTTTAATTTAAAATAAGGAGTCAACCATTTATTTATTCATTATATAAACAAATAAAGGTTACATTTACATAATCGTCAATTGCTAAACAATTTTATTTTTCGCCAATTGTTCCCTTTTTCGGGCTCTATGACGTCACATCCGATCTTAAATGGGATTAAATAAACACAATCGGCCGTTTGTTTGCGCAGCTGAATCGGCTGTATAGGGCCAAAATCAGCTACAACTGGTAGCACAATCTCTACTCATTTACAATGTTTACCAATGATATTCGATATTCCATTATTCTCCAGAGATTGATAAAATAAATAAATAAATGTTTTAAAGAAAATATAAACAAAAGGAAACACACAAAAATGTGGGAAGAATGGACAGATGCTAAAGTTAAAAAACTAATTATAATATAATTTAAGAGAAAAAAAAAAAAAACATTTCTAACAACCCCAAAATTGTTTTTTTTTTTTTTTTGACGGAAATAAATATTCATTAACTTAACAATTAACACTTTTTTTAATTCTTCTTCGGCATCTGAGGCTATTTAGCCTCCGTTCTTATTTATTTAAATTAATTGGTAGCCAATAAATTTTTGTCGCCTAGGACGGGAAGCGATATATACCATCTTTGGTAATGAAGCCAGATCTCTTAGCTCTGCGCCAAGGGACAATTAACACCTAATTAAAAAAAAATTTAATATTTTCCTTTCAATTATTTTAAATAAACAAATGTGTTCATCACTTACCGACCGTAAATAGAGTAGACTCAATTATCTAGAATAATTGGAATCAGATCGTCCAGATAATTAAATACAAATTAAAAAAGAATAATTTTTTTTAAAAATAGTACGACACCGAAGTCTAAATTTACCACAAGATTAGATGGGATCTCTTCAGTTTAATGAATAATGCTTTTGGCTTCTTTTTCCCTTTTGTCTTATTAATCCAATGGTAAGGGGACGGTATAGTAAACAAAATTGATGCCAGCCGGCCCGACGCTTAATCTGATAAAAGAGGGGAGACTGACATAGAAGAGCACAAGAAATCGTTAGCCTCATGGTCGCTCTACACATTCTCATCTCATTATTCAAACAAATTGGAAAATTTTGAATTCAATTTAAAAAAGTTTCTGAGGCGGCCCCCGAAGCAATTTTTGCAGCCCTTAATAACGCAAAGAAAGTTGAATTTCTAGTTTATTAGAGTTGAAGACTAAACTAGTTCAAAAGGAACCAAGAACCAACTTTTTTTTATTTAGGTTTTACTATATCGTCATTCCTTTTTAAATTTTAAAATTACAATATATAAAATAATGTTAATAAAATATATACATATAAAATAACAAACATATAAGGTATATACTTATAAAATGATAAACATATATATGATAAAGTGAAAAATAAAAATTATACAATACAAAAATAAAATTATTAACTTGTTCTAAAAAAAATTTTATTGAAATTTTAGACATCCAAGTTTTAAAAATTTGGTTTATTTAAAAAAATGACCTTTTTGAGTTTCATCCCCTTAAAAATGTAACAAAAGTCCTATGGCAGGGGGGATGGTTAATAAAATAAAATTTTTTTATTTTCAATAAGAGGACAATGTTTATTAATTCATTTAATTATTTAATATATTATTTTTCTTCGTTAATCAAACCATTTAACCCATTATATATATTTAATTATTTTTGTTTATATTTATAACTTGAAAAAATAGTAAAAAAAACTACTCTCACTATTTTATTATTTTTTTTTTTCTCCAACCTTCTTTTTACTTCTAAATGGGAGGAGTTATATTCTGTAATTTACTGAAGAGAGGGAATAAAACGTTGGGGGAAAAAAAGGTTGGGAATCACTACCCTATGGCGTTTTCGATTTATTGCTCTTGACCTGAATTAGAGCCGACCACAAATGCGCAAATGTTAACTGCAGATCTAGAGCAATGAATTCACCAGCTTCGTCCTAATCTAAAATGGTCCTAAATAACAAAACCTCCTCCCCGTGAAAAAAGAGGAGGTTCGAAACCCCATGATCACTTCCTTCGCATTAATGCTATTTATTATTTATTTTAAAAAAAAGAAAAATTTCAAATAAGTAAGAATCCTGAATTTATTTTATTTTTCCAAATCACTAAGACCTATTATCGCTTCAATAAATGTACGCGATTTGATTGATGACTTGCAAACTCATGAGACGTCACCATCAATTTGATTGAATTCAATTTCTAGTATATAGATCAATTGAGATGGAGAATCAAGATCAAATATATACATTAATATTTATTTATGATTCGTATAATTTGACCTCGTTTTCTTATTTAAATTTTACATTTGAACATGCTCCAATTTGAAACTTGAATTACGACATCTGAATTTCAAACTTTCCAAATCGAATAGTTAGGGATGGAAAATCGGAGTGGCCTCCCACTTTCTCGTTTACACATATATAGTGAAAGAGGTTTTATTAACATCGAAATTATATCAATCTTTATTTAATTATATTATTCATATTTGAGTTATCCTAATTCTTAGAAAAACGTTTCAAGTAAAGTACCACATCCGAAATATCCCAAAAATTGATAGAGATCAATGATTGATATAATGCCCGTAAATTTTGGTTAGTGTTCGAGTTATCGTGTTAAAGAACATACCTACAGACAATTCGAAATATGGTATTTTCGGACTCTGACGGGTGGTCCAAAACGTCAAAAACAATCAAAACTTTGAGATCGAGATTTTTGGACGATTATTACTTTTCTTATACTATACATATGAGAAAGTAAAAAAAAAAAAACCACGACATTTTTTTGCGATCGCAATTTAATTAGAAAAAAAAACAAACATTTTCTTTCTCTTTCGAGCTAGAAAAACAAAACAGAAATTTAAATCTAATAAGCGTAATTATATTTTAAATATCAATATTAATAATATTATATAAAATCAATTAAAAAAAATTAAACAACACTTCCGGGGGATTGATTTTAACCAAAATTCTCACGATATACCTTAAAAACAAAAAAATTTATGAGATACACATTAATAAGACATCATCAACAACTTGTGGGAATATTTTTTAAATTCAAACCTGAAAATAACTTCAATAACTTACTTAAGCGAAATATCCATATAAAAAATTATTTATAAATTTTGTTACAGGATAAAATTTCGATAGAGTTAATATTTAAGGAAATTTTGATTTTTCAGCTATGAATGAAATTCCCGGCTGTCTTTTTTCATCACATTGCAATCGTATCTTCAGACTCATAAAAACACACATAAACACAGCGACAAGAATAAATATATTATGATTTTGTTTTAAAAAATTTTTTCCAAAATTTTCATTTTCCATTCATTATTTGTCAATTTTTAGATGAATAGCAAAAAAAGAACATCTATGCAGTTATGCCAGTGACAAGAACTTAATGACCATATTAATAATAATGACAACTTGTTTATGTTGATAGTGAGAAAATAAATACAATGATAGATTCAAATGACCTTGAAGGTCACGTTCCGTGAATGAGATTTATTTTTTTCATTGTGTTAGAGAGTATGATTAATCCATTAGAGATTGCTGAAATAATATTTAACATTGTATGTCTCACTTTTTATTGGACGCCACAAGGTTATTTAATTATTCCGTCTCCGAGTCACATGAGTTTTATTAACTGACCCAATAAGCGATAAACTAAGGTTTTCATACTAAAAGAAAAATTTATTCATATTTATTAGATAAAAAATACCTGAAAATTTTAAATAAATGCTGTCCGTTGGAATATATTTATTGACTCATAATGCTCTCACATCCAAAAAAAATCTATTAATTAATTTAAATAAATATGGATTCAGCTAATATTTATTTATGGTTAAAAAAACTAATTGTTTTTTTTTTAGCCATGTGGAAGCAATTGATTTATTGGCTGGCGGCGAGCATTTTGGTATTGTTCCTGTTTTCCTATTGCGAAGCTGTGGATCCTGACCTGGACGATAAGGTACAAGATCGTGACGAGAACAACGCACGCGCCTATCTGGAATACTTGAACGCAGAACAGTCCCGATGGGTTAATCGTTTGGTGTTGTCAGACTGGGCCTATGCAATTGATATTAAAAACGAAACAGCTAAGAAACACATGGTAATGATGACAAAATCTTTGAATTATTACTTAGTTATATTTCCTATCTCAATCTGGAGTAGAAATGAAACTTTACTATGTTGACTTCTGGTTTTCAATATGATAGATATGTGACATCCCGTCCGAAAAATCTTTTTCTTTTGGATCCTGTATCTATCACGTCTCATGTCAATAATTATGAACCAATTCTGATCACCTTGGATATTTATTCTGACCCTCGCTTCCCTGCCTATTATTTTTAAGTTCAACCGATCTTTTTTGAATAATAAATTATTTCTATGAATTCCGTATTTTGCCACCTCTATCCTACACTTATTCACAGGTTTCTAAATTTATTCTGACCTTGCTGATTAGTTTTTGAGCTCTTTTTAGATCCAGAGCTTATTTCTATTTTCATATTTTATCGCCTTTCAGGATAGCCATTTAGATTTCCCCCTAAGTTGCTTTGAGTTGGCAAAATCTCATTCCAATAATTAATTTCAAAAAAAATTGATAATCCTACTTCACTTTATACCTTAAAAACATTTCAAAGTTTGAATTCAAACGTGCTCATTAGTCAACCAGCATATTTGAATTTTCAAATTTCCCGGTCTTTATAAAAATATAAGAGCCAAGCACTGTGTCTACTCGAGTTCATATGAAATTTTTCCATTCATAATCTCACTACACTTTAGTCTAGTGCAGAAAAATTTATAAACAATATTAATCAAATTTCTTGGAAAATGGAATCTTCCTTAGAATCTTCTCTCAGAATTAGTTTAATGAAAACATTTCTTGTAACAGAAAACATAACCTATAATCCTGAATATTTTTTCTCTTGCTTCCAAATTTGTCCCATTTTCCTTAGTGGTCCCTTATCATTAGCTAATTATCTTAAAAGCATTAATTAAACTACTGAAATTCATTATCGTCTTCATTAATGACAGCAATAAATTAGCCATTATAAAGCAATTAATGAAATTGCATTGATGTAATTAGCAAGTTTCTTTAAATATTCTGTCATCATAGTACACCTAACAAGAGCTTCTTACAAAATGAATGATTCTTTTTTATAATAATTCTTCATTTCAAAACAAATTTATTTATCTTCTTTCTTTTAATATGGCTTTAATTATCAAAGAACATATTAAATTCTTTAATTTCTAACAAAATGTAATATTGTTTTTATACTAATATAAAAGTATAATTATAGGTGGAGGAGGCAGCTGAATACGCCAAATGGGAGAAAAGACGGTGGCAGGATACGATCAGCTATCCATGGAAATCGTACAAGGACCCCGAAGTCAAAAGACAATTTCAGAAATACACTGTCCTCGGCACCTCAGCACTTTCCGATGAGAAATACCTCAAGGCAAGATGATTTTATTCTTTTCTTTAAAAAATAAAATAAAAATAATCTTCTTTCTGACCAGTGAAAAAAGAAACAAAATAAAATTGTGAGAAAAAAGGATTTTAAATTGAGCAAACTTTTATTTATGGAATTGAATATCCGGTAAAACGTATTCATACCAAATATATGACCCTATATATAATAGTTATTATTATTTTTAATAAATCCTCACGATTAATGAAATACTAAAATTCTAAGTATCTCTGTCCGGGTAATGATTAATTTAATTTCATCTGTAGCCATTAATAATGGGTTTTTTCCTAGGGAATTTGTCCTTTTAAAAGTTTC
>JAAAKE020020838.1:0-10383 GCA_010014785.2 Anisolabis maritima | reverse complement strand
GCTCAAAATTACCAAAACTTATTTATTTAAATTCAAAAATAATATCAACGATAATCTTTTTATATACATATATATATATATATATATATAATTATATAATCACACAACAAAGATTTGAAACTCCATTCCCGACCAAATTCGAGATTCCAGGATCATAAATAGTTTTTAAAAAAGACATATATTACATATATAGGAAAGAGAAAGTAAAAAACAATTACGGAAGGAGCAGGCAGCCAGGAGAAAAGCCTCTACGTCCGATCATGATTAAAATAAAGTCGAAACGTCTCGAGAGTTTTAATATCCTGGAGGCTTCTCACCTGGTCTTCTCCTTCCTCCAGTGTTAAATACAACATTCAATTTGCATCAAAACTTAAAAAAGTTGATTTATATTCTCATTTGTTTGTTGGTTACAATCGTAATGGTTAATCTAATGTGCGTAAGTTGGCTCGGCTCGTTCTTGTCTTTCTTTCCTTACTTTGCCCATCTACCCCATAATTTATTAAACTCTCTCTTTCGCTCACACACACACTCTCTCTTTTTCTTGTTAGGGGATAATTTGAAATCGATTTTGGCAATCAAATAAGCCAAGTTGCAGCCATTTTCTATAGAAGAGATTTATTGAATGTCACAAACAAACACAAAAGGAGAGAAAAAACGAACTTTTGACTTTACTCAAGGGATATAAAAAAAAATATATATATATATATAGTATATATATAAAATAAAACTATAGTTATAGAAATTAAAATTTTATAAATAAAGATAAAAATTAATTCAAATTTGCTTAAAATTTTGCCATAACAAATTGGTTAGCTATTTCCAAATTGACAAATTTAAACATTTTTTTTATTTATGCCCTATGCAATTTAAGATCTCAAACAAAAAAAATTTTTTTTTTTAAATTGGTAAACAAATTGTCACATTCAAGTGAGTTTAATAATCCTAATTGGAAAGAGTCAAAAGAGAACAATTTTAGTAAGTAATAATGGAGAGATGTCCAAATTATAAAGACGAACAGTAGTTCATTTAATTTGTCGATCAAACGCCAGTTGGGCCTTATTCCCATCTCCACCCCAACACATTCTCTTTTCGTTTTCAACACTCAACGTTAAAGTGCATCCCACCCGCCCTTTTATCCTGCTTGGGCCTTTGAAAGGTTCTCTCATCGACATCGACGAGAACCCTCGGCTTTTGTAACACGCCTACTCTTCTCTCTCTCTCTCTTCAATCCAAAAGGAAAAAAAAGAATTAGCCACCCGCGAATGGAAAAGCTAGCGAGCGCGCAACGACGACGTTGACAGGAAAGTTGTGAAGCGTTCAAATTGATGGGAAAACAATAGCCTATATATCGATTGAACCAAATGGAAACTGGAAGAGAGATCGCTTTGGGATTAAGTCCAAAACCAACTTGGTAAAATTCAAATGTCTATCTCTCAGTCCATTATAAACTTTATTCAAAAAAAATTCACAAACGACTTCCCTTTGCCCAGATGCTTCTCCAACAGTTGCCGATTTTATTTTAAATTTCGGAGAGGGGATATTTGAGTTTCTGGCCTGGGGCATAATAGCATTCCCAAAGAGAATTATTATTTTAATTTATATATAGTACTCTTTACGGCATGGGGCGGCTTGTTCTTTCTCTTGGTCCCAACCTCCTTATTAGTAGAGTAATAAAATAAACCAAGGGAAGAAGTAGTGACATTGTTGTAATCCAAAAAAGAAAAGAGCGATGTCTATTTGTATAAAAATTAAAAATTATAGCATGATTTTTTGCAAAACTGACATTGTTAAGTCACAGAATAAATAGCATAAACAGAGAATCCATATTTTTCTACATTCGCATAACACTAGTTTTGGACTCACAATCAGAGAACCTTAATTTGTACTATCCAATGAGATCTCAAAAAAATCATTATAATAAATTATTTAAAGGATTATTACAAAAGCTGTGTGTTAGTCACATTAGATTTTCGGAAATAGGTCACATATAATGAATTCTATTTAGTAATAGTAGAGGTATATAAAAAGAAGGGAGGAGAAAATAATATCAAAAAAAGATTGATTGATGGGATGGAATATGTTTACAAAAACCAAAAGCCCTTTCCCCCACTTTTTTTTTGTTTAAAAGAGGATTATTATCCATCCGTCAGTGAGCCCTTTAACAGGAGCGATCAAGAAGGGTGTAGATTGGAAATTGCTTCGAGAATTTTATGATCCAAAAAAAAAGAGGAGGGGAAGTTTTTCGAAATTAATCATGGGAAAGGACTCTTTAAGAAGGGAAAACGGATAGATTTATTAAATAAAAATAATCTTTCTTTCGTCATCATCTTGATGTTAAAATTTATGATTACTTACAGTTAAAAAAATAAATATCAAATTCATATTGAAATTCAAAGCTCTAACTAATATATTAATGTTATTATATCAACATCTACACTATGATGATCATTGTGAATATATGTGAAGAACGAAACAAATTTTTTTTTTTTTTTTTTTGATTTAATACATTTTTTAATTTCTCAGAACCTATTAATTTAGTATATCCATAGTCAAAACTTTAAACTTACGGGAGGCGCTTACTTAATTTATAGGGTATAGTAGAATTTCTAATAATTTCCCAAGTTTTGAAAGTGAAATTTTCACAGATGTTAACATTAATAAATAAAGTACATTTTCTGTTTAACTGTGGTTACAACGTTTCAGTCACTCATTCTGGGGTCTTCTTCAGATATAAATCATAAAAAGTTTTAGTCTGAAATAATTCGGCTTTTATACCATTAAATTTAAATTTATATATTTGCCTAAGTTTATTAATAAATTTTTAGGTTAGCGAAAAACAAAAAAATGGAAGCTGCTCTAAAATATTTGATTCAAGTGTGGAAATTAAAGGGGGACTGGAAGTGCAACAGAGAATACTTCCAAAGTCAGACAGGGTGGGAAACTGAATGACCACTTATTAATAATGGAATAATAAATCAATTATAATCGGAAAAAAAGTTAAAAGGAGTATCATTGATTTCCGATGACAATCGATTGTTCCGATATTATCAATTAACTGGAATAATCGACTATTTTTAAACATCGACAATCCATAATTTTCTATATTCGCATAACACAAGTCAAAACCATTGTTTAGGACTCACAAACAGAGGACCTCAATTTGTACCTACCCTCCGGTAGAAGGAAATAAAAAGAGCAACATGTGGTTTTAAGAAGTTTTCATATTATTTAAGGAGGGAGATGGGGGGTTTAAAAACAATTCATTTATTATTTGAAATCAAAATGCCGCACTTTTGCTTTTAATGGGTGTGTATGTCTATATTTAAAGAAGTGATTGTGTTGCGAGGGGCGTAAAAACGTCGCTCGGGTCACGTTCCCTGTTCCTCGTTCTTCTAATAAGGGAGAATTTCTAGAAAAATCTTGGCTCGTAAGAGAAAAAAACAATCATAAAATGTTGAATGATTTATTGAAAGAAGGGGAGACATCTGTAGAAAATCACAGAGTGGATGAATAACAAACAGACTGACAGACAAACGATGAAACAAAGGAATTAACGGGGAATTCTAATATTTAGACAATCAAATGAAAATCGGATGCAAATTCAATTAAAATTTTAATTAAATAAAAAATTATCCAAAAATAAAAAGGTAAGGTTATTTAAAAAAAAAATTTAATTCGAATTCGGATTAAAAAAATCTGGTGCGACTAAACCCACATCACACAACTTTCTCTTACTTAAGGTATGGAGAGCTGATTGATGGGCTGTCACATTTTAGAGTTGAAAATTATTAATACATCTTAAAGATTATCTAATTTATTATATGTACAGCCAATTTAATCAAAATCGTTGGAATAATTTAAGAGAAATTCACAAAAAACTTAAAAGTACAAGAGTATAGTGGGCCCCAAACAATTTGGAGAGGGGGGGGGTTAATACATTTCAAAGATCATATAATAAATAAATGATATATGAATTTTAATCAAAATGGTTAGAACGAAGTTTGAGAAAAACAAAAACAAAAAGAATACACCAGTAGAGTAGCCCTTAAATAATTTTGGGGCAGATAAGAGTTAATACATTTCTAAGATCATCTAATAAATAATTGTTTCATGAATTTTAATCAAAATTGTTAGAACAAAGTTTGAAAAAATCGAAAAAAAAACAAAAAAAGCACATTAATTAAATACTAGTACCCGAGGCCATTTTATTCAAAAGCTTCAAGGTGCAAGCAAAGAGGGTACCTAGCTTAAATGTACAATTTCAGCCTCAGAGATTTTTTCGCTTTTGAGAAATTTTCACCCCACACAGACAGACCAATTTGCGAGACTCGTTTTTTAGGCTGAGGAGACCTCAAAACGTGTATTCCGTTGAAATCTCGAAATCGATTTTTTTTATTGCAATCGCAATACTTTCTAACTTTATATTTCATATATAGATAGGATAGAGAAAGTAAAAATCATTTAATTCAAGCTATAAAAACAAAATAAAAAATCTAAATATGGGCTCCTAAGAATCAACTTTCATTTATTTAGGCTTTTAGTCAATGTCTTTCCTCTAAATTCTTCCTCATTCTAAAAAAAGGATTCAAATTTTATTAAGAATCGTAAAAAAGTCCTCAGTTTATAATTTTATATATCGATCCTCAATCCCAAGAAAAATATAAAATTTAAGAGTTTATGTGTATAATGGTCAAAATTTAAATAGGTCCATTCACTTTCAAACTGATCATACGGTTTGAGATTTGAGTGAAATCATTCACTTGTCAAACGAGTTGGCAGTTGACAATTTTACTATCAATCAGGGAGGAAGTTTGTCGGTTAACATTTCAAACTTCAAAAGGTTCTTCCATCCAATAAATAAATACTTGAACATTTCAAGACTCATACGACCGGTTTGAAAGTGAATAGACCATTTAAATTAATCTTTAGATATAATCTCGATATAAATATAAATATTCACATAAATTTTTCATTTAACTTCAAATGAAATCAAAGAACATCTTCAAATAAATAAATATAAATTGTTTATTTTTTATTTTTTAATAATTACCTGAAAAATGTTTCAGAATGGGTAACAGAAAACTTTGTAATTTAAATAAATCATATCAAGATGTAATTTTATGATGAATTAATTTTGAACCATCATTTTTATTTTGTATCTTTTATTTTATCTTTTTTACGTAATATTTCATATTGAGTTCTTTCTTATCCTTGATCCAATCTCTTATTATTATTATATAGGCTACAAATAAGAACAAACTGTTTTAGAATCATTTATATTCACTACTTGTTTTGTTTTGACAATATCTAAAAATCCCTCGAATTTTCTAAACTCTCTTCATCTATCTCTTTTGTTGACAATACTAGTAAAACTCTTTTATACAAATCATAAATAAAAGTATAAGAACCTCATATATATATTTAATTAAATCAGATGATTCATCTCATCTTTTTTTGAATCGTTCAGGCGGAGAGACAAGAACATATTTCAATGCATTAATATACAGTAATAGTAATATTATCATTGAAAATTAATTAATCTTTTATGATGTTAATTAAAGAATTATTTCCTCTTTCTATTTTATTTTATAACATCCATTTGTTTTCTTTTGTTTTGTTTTTCAATTTATATTAATCTAGCTATCCAGTCCAACGTCTTCAGCCGATGCAGCTAGTCATGACGCCCTACGCAATGTTTACTTTTTTCTCTCTTTCGGACTGACATAAAAGGAAGATTATTATGATATTATATATTAATCAATAAAGTCAATTATTTTAAATAAATTTTATTAGATGAAAAGTGAATTAGCAACCAAAAAAAAATTTTTTTTTAGTCTTTTCGACATTTGAATCCATATAGACGTTAAAGGTTATATTCTATATTTATTTACGATACAAATTATCTAGGCCTTACTTACTTATATCAATTGATATCCAATTGATTTAAATAAATTTTCATCCGAATGCCTGGGATCCGAACCTACCCCCCTTGGCTTGTAAGGTTATCAATATTGACAATATTAGTATCTTTAACCTCTCGGCTACATAGGGGGAGTGAACCAAAAATTAATTCATTATTTAATTTATTGAGTCAACAATAATAAATAATAGTTAAACTATTAATAGTTAGAAATAAGACGTAGCTTTTATTGCCAACTTTAGACCATAAAATTAGTAAAAAACCTTTAATTTCAAATTTTTGTTAATGGAAATTAAATTTAAACAAATACATAAGGAGTTTTCATATTCATAATAATATAAATTTCTATATAAATTATTTATTTAATAAAAAATATGTACTCGCTCAATATGAATTTTACATTCACAAAATGAGCTCCAGGCTCCAATATCTGATTTTCAACATAATAAACGTAAACAAACTTGCTAAGAGAAAATCAGAGAGAGAGAGAGAAAGGGATACAACATTCAAGTTCTAAATATCCATTTACTCCTCGGGAAATTAATTTTAAATAAAAAAAAACCAATAAAAATAATTGTTGATTCTTTTATCTGAAAAATATGTACACTGCACCCAAAGAAAATGCGCTTATCCATATCCTTTGTTAGAAACAAAAATCTTGATTAAAAAAGAAAAAAAGTGTTATATAGGATAAAAGAGCATCAAATTTTTATCTTTGATTATAGAATATAAGATATTCTTTAAAAAAATTTGTGAATTCTTTGATATTAAACTCTATTTAAAATATTTTTAGTATTAGAGGGGACGTGGAGGGGGCTAACTAATCATAGCGCATAACCATCTACACTGCCAGATTTTCACATTAAAAAAAACTATGGCTGCTTACTCGGGCTACAAACTCTGTCCGCCAGTGATGCATAACACTAACAACTCTGTAGTTGTACCTCCTGTCTTCCCCCCGCGGAGATCTCAATACTAAAGTTATTTTAAATAGAGTAGACAGACCACTTTGAAATCCAGTTCCCGAACAAGGTGCTTTAACTTTTTCTCAATTTTTATGGGAATGCTAAAGTCCCTTAACCTTAGTTATTCTTAACCTCATTAAAAAAATTTCAAGCTGTTTTGGAATTCACCCGTTATAAACAGACTATATATATATATATACTATCCCCTTTAAATTTAATTGGACAACATGTATCTTTTGCTTCGCTTTAATGGATAATTAGGAGACCTACATGAAATTCAAAATCATCAAATTTCATAATCTATTACCTATTATTAAATTATTATTTTCGGATTTCATGAAGCTCTCCTAATTATCCATTAAGTAGAAACAAAAGATGGGTTGTGTCTTTTGAGGGGGATAATATATATATATATATATATATATATATATATATATATATAGTTGGGAAAGTATAAAAATCAAATGAAGCGTTAGCCTGATAAACTTTTTTTTTAAACTTCTCTTACTAAAGTTTTCGTTTGTTACAAAAGAATTTTTTATTTGTCGAATATATCATTCTTTTTCTCTCTCTGTCTTTTTCTCTCAGTGGCAATTGGAAATGCAAACCAGCATCAAGCAAGTCGATTCGATTTCGAATCACATATCCTGAAGATATACGGAAATTGCAATTCTCTCTCTTTAAAGGTCACATTTTAACGCCTAACGCCCTTCATTGCCAAAACGATCAAAGCAATTGCTTCTGAAACCTTCTTAAACGATCATTAAAACAATGAATGCATTTTCCGCATTGCTTTTTGTTTTAATTCTAAGGTCGTTTTTTAATTATAATATGAAAAAAGTGCACTGATTGTCTTTTTTTCCTTAGGTCCTTTACTCTTATATAATTAAATATATCTGTTAACTTAGGTGTCCGGAAACTTTTATAATTGATTAAATTATTTAGATAAGAATGGAAAAATAGGCATCTTCAGACTCTTTAAGTTCTTATAATTAAAAGATTCAAAATAAAAATTTTTCAAAAAGTTGTTCAAAATGATGAATAAAACAATTTTGTAAATGGGTATTATTTTGCTAAAGTTGACGAGATATTTAGATTTTTCTAGTTTGAGCTTCAAAGTACCACGTTCTTTTGATTTATTCGATCCCCAAGTTGATGATGTCTTACTTCTTTGATATTTAAAATGATCAACAAATCACTCCACAGATAAATTTACCCAATATTTCTTTTCTTTAATAAAATTTATAATATTTATTTTGTCATTTATTTATTAATCTCATATATTAATTTATATAAAAATTAGTAAAAATCAGGAACATAAGCCTATTATTTCAAGACAACATTATTAACGATATGAGATATTAATTATATATATATTCGTAAGTCTATTAGTAAATTTTAATGCCTACGTTTTGTTTAATAGGTGCTTAGTCCAAGGCCAGGCATAAATGGAATGCTTGGTGGAATGCATGTTCTTGTAAAATTCATTAAAAATTCATAATCAATTCGGAGACATTTACTAACAGCTAATAAGCTTTAAATGAATGTATATAGATTATTAATATATATCGAATGATCGTTATAAGTTCGAAAAGGGGCAATCTTCGCAAATGTAATTTTTTAGGAGATTGAAATTTTTATTATGTTATATTTAAGAAAATGCAAGTTGTTTTAATAAATATTTTGGGACCAAAATAAAGAGAACTCAATGCCAAGCAAATCTCGTTTTTGACAAAAATGAAGATTGTTTAACAGCCTCATAAATATTTACTAGCTTGGGGCGGACTGGGCACCGAGCCAGGTCCTCCTGGAGTCCCCTTTGACATCTAGTTTTCTCTAACAGACTTGGTTTCGCACTACTCTCTTCCCTTATTGTCCTTAAAGCCAGTAGAAAATTTGATCATTTCATATTTTGTTAATATGTATATCTCAATGAAAAACACGGCTTGAAACTGCAATTCCACCTTTTTTTTAATCTGAGACCATATAGACTCCGTTTTAATATATTTATATTAATTGGTATCCATTCTAAAAACGAACCATTGACCTTTGTTAAGTGAGGCTAGATTATCTACCAAAGGACAGGGCTTGCAATTTCACCTTATATATATATTATCTAGAGCAAGGGCCTTTCATCCCTTGTTTGTTTTTATAACAAATCACTCTCTTTATATTTGTTTTGTAATTTCTTTTCAAAATTTTTTTTGGTTCTGACAAAAAACGAAGAATTCAAAAAGTGAACTCCCACCCCCCCACTCCTGATCAAAATATTATTTTTCAACTATTGTCATATCATTGAGTCCTGAATTTTATATTTTATTAAGATCCGAAAAAAAAGTCAAAAAGTGATCAAATATAAATAAAAATTTAAAATCATTTTTTTTATTATTATTTATCATTAAGATCTGATAAAAAACAAAGAATTCTAATATTTTGCTGTAAGGCGGCTGGGATGTATGGATTAGCTGCAGCAGGGATGGATAGCATCCTCCATTGCTTTTTAAGAGCGCAATTTTTTTTTATTCTTTACTAACCTCTAATCTAATCTCTTTTTTTTACAAATCAAAAGTTAGAAGTATAAACTAAGCGCTTGCCACTAGTCAAATAAGACTGGTAAAGATTGAGCATGGAGTAGTTTTGGCGGGCGGAATCAAATTTGTGCTCTCTAAAATCGACTTTTTTGACCATACTTAGCCCACAATTGAGATATCTTGAAAAAATCTTTTGCCTCTTTTGGCCCTTATGTCATGGAAATTGGTTCTTTAATCTAGACTCATAATACTTCGGGAGAGACATTCGTATATGCGATATATACATATATATCAAGATATTAGTATATTCATATATAAATATATTGATAGCTCATTTTCGTTTTTCCAAACTCAAAAGCTATTAATCCCCCAATATTTATAATAGATAGTTACAAATATTCATAAAAAATGCTCCTAAATTAAGATATTTTCCGTAGGATAACTTAGATTGGCTGAAAAGGACCAGGTTGAAATATAGGATTAGTGAGAAATGATAATTTAGAAAGAAAAGTAGAAAAAGGAAATTCACACGATGTTGGTTGATGGTTATATCAGTGTTTATGAAATGGATCATGGAACGGAAAGAAAAAGAATCAATCATTACTATAGGGACTGGTTTTTGAGTTCAAGAGGATACATTTCTGTTGAAATCTTTAACATTTTTTTTTTCGCAAAACTTTCTTTATACAAATATAATTAATTAATAGAAAGTAAAAAGAGATAAAATGATTATTTATTTATTAAAAAGATTATTCATCATTTCAATGATATTTAGGATATCTCAATTATTTTTATTTTATTAATAGCAATAATTATTTTATTATTTCATAAGAGTAGATAACTATCCAATTAATTTTTATAAAAAGATTTTCAAATTACAAATTGGTGTGCAAATTAGTTCGGTCCGTTTTTTGTGTTCAAAAATGTATTTATTTCAAAACAAAATGAATGAACAGATCAATTAAAG
>JAAAKE020020827.1:0-10384 GCA_010014785.2 Anisolabis maritima | reverse complement strand
GATTTAATTCCATTTTTAGCCGAGATGATTTCAAGTTATTGTAAACTACACAAATAGCGCTCGTATGCCAATACGTTGTGAGTACGTATACCATCAAAAATTTCAAACTTTAGAAGCGTGAGCAGCACTAGTTTAACCCAATCTCGAAATTTAAAAGGCAACCCTCGTAATATTATAATAAGGAAATCCGTTTTATGAGAAAAATTAAAAAACCTTTTAAAAGGGAAATTTTAAGACCTTTAAATACTTTTTAAAAGAAACATCGAAAAAATATGAAAAGTGATATATTTCACCTCTGAAACTTGATTATCCTTCTTAGTGAATGATTAACGACAAAATCCTCAAATATATTTTTAAGAATTTATATAAGTAACCATTTTAAATAAAAACATTTTGATTCTTTAAAGGGCCTAAGAATTAAAGATCTATCATAACACAACTCATCTCTCAAACGTATTTCAAAAAATCTCTTCTTAGTAAGGGCCTCTTTAATGAACTGGATGAAATTCCCAAATTTAATCAATTAGCCATGGGGTTTGGAATGTACGATAAGTAAGTCAGTCAGGGGTCTTTTTTTATATATAATTGAAAAATTTTAAAAAAATCCCATAAAAATTCGCTCAATGGTTTTAGTGTTTACTCGTTTCAAACAGACAGATACTGTCAAGAGATCTATATATAGATTAAATTCACTAAAAGGCTAATGTAAAGTTAAAATAAATTTAACTCTTCCTTTTTAACTATGCAGTTTTTGCTTTTAATGCATAATAAAAATTCAACAAAATCAAATCATACTAGAGAATATATAGAATTAAATGATAAAGAAAAATTTTAGATTTATCAGCAAAATTTTTTGCAACACGTTATTTATTGTTTTAGCTTATTAATCATTCCTATCCCTATCAGTGCTCATGACAGAATAGAATATAGAATAGGATCTTAATTCTTTTTGAAAAGGGTCCCACCTGCGTATGCCTCTACAAGGTCTTAAATCCCCCCCCCCACTAAAAATCAAATTTAAATTAATTTAAAATATTTAAAATATAAAAAATTGTGCTTTAGAAGAGTAACCTCAATAACTTCAAGAGGTCACATGGATTCACATATTTATATGAATTAATAGTAATTTAATTATGCTATATATATATATATATAATATAGATAAACACACCCTTAAGTAAAATGAGAAAACTTAATCACGTAAAAAAATAGAAATATTATTTATACACTATTTATTCATGAATCCATTGAATTAATTAATTTAACAAAAGAAAATTCTTCCTTTCTGTGTCTCTGTATGTAAAAAAAACCAACAAACTTATTGGACATAAAATACAATGGGTTTCAAAAATTACTTCGTTTTTGCTTGCTGAAAGATAGGCATACCAAATGACTAACTCGCTAATTAATTTTTCGATTAATTGCACCAGAGCTTCTAGAGAGCGGACCACGCATGATGCTCCCTAGAAATTAATAGGAATTAATCGAAAGAGTTGGTCATTTGAGTTGCCTGTCTTCCAATAAACGAGAGACTCAAAATTTCACGCATAATCCGTATTAATCCATAAAAAAAAAATAATTTTCTTCTGAGAGGTATTTTAAATATATAAAAGAATAAACTTTCAAATTTCATTTCTTTTTACTTTCTATTTATAACCAGAGGAGTGTAGATAATATCTTAAATCACTGGGACATTTTTAAAAAGGTTCAAGTTTGTCTGTGGTGTATGAGATCTGAAAGATAATTTGTTAATTTTGGATTTTAAAAATACAAAAAAAAATTGAAGGTGAATTCTCTTTAAATTTACAAATACTTTTAATAAAACATGAGTAAAATACTCACACATTATATATATATATAAGAAATTCAATATTTTTAAAATTAAATATAGTTATAAAAACACGACCAGATCTCAAATAAATAGGACGATGATTTTATTGTTTCTTAATTATTATTTATTTATTATCATGGTTGTTATAGAGAATATTATGGAAATGAGACTGCTTTGTGTATTATTTTATAATTGTAGATATTTCGGTGTCCATGAAATGACTCCATCCTCAGTATACCACAGATATTTAACAATTTTATAAATTCAACCCATTGCTGGATAGTAAGAGCAAATTTTATTTTAAACTACCCACACACACTATCACTCTGATACACAACATAGAAGAAATCCCGTTTAAAAGATGAGACAGAGGCGATGACGCCTATCTCCACCCGCTTAAACATCTACAATTAGAGAATAATACAAAAGATTAAAATATATTAAGGGACAGACAGTCAAAGTAAATGTAAAAGCTCATTTGTCTCTGTCAGAAGGGAAATATGCTAAAAATTGAAAAAGATTTGGGGGGGAGGGGGGGGGGGGGCAATTTCAACTCCTATTTCTTGTTTGCAGTCAAGAACAGTCAAGTTTCCTATTAATTCTTTTTTTTTTTTCTCTTAATGAGTCCCATAACTGTAATTTCTCAGAGTAACTCATTATTTGGAAGAGGCAGAAGAATTCCTGTTTAAAAGATGAGACAGAGTGATTTGAGTCCATTAAAGGAGAGGCTTAGGGTAATTTCTAACTGTACAAATAATATATCTATAAGCAGATAATTTAAGGCAGGATATGCTAAGTCGTCATAACAGATATGTCTTAAAGTTAATAGCGTAATAGAATTTGGTGTATAAATTGATTGGAGGGCACAATCAAAAATTATTAAATTTTGCCAGATCTACAAGGTTTGTAGTGGGGGTGGGGGAAGTTATCAAACCCAAAGGATTATTAAAATTTTATGTGAAAAATATGAAAAAGTCTTGACTTTTTAGAATATGAATTATTAAAATTTCCATAAAAAATTATGTTAAAAATGGTATCATTTATTAATCATTCTTCCGGGAGCCCTTGGGACGTTAGCTACTGTTGGATTCCCCCAGACATAAGATATGTAACTTTGGGGTTGAATAATAATATTTTTAAAATAAATTATTTAATTTGAATTCAAATTTTAATATAACATATTCTGAAAATGCTGGTTTTATAAAGTTTTTCCTTAAAATTTTTATAATTTTTTGGGTTTGGCCACTCAATCCTAAGAGGCCCTTGGAAACAGTACCTGTTTTACGCAATATTTAGCCCAATTGTTCAAATTTATGTTAAAAATAATTTTTTTTGTAATAGAAAGTCTTCTTTGGTGGCTGGAGGAGCAATTGCACCTCACTCTGATAGTTTTAAATATTTCACTTTACCAAAAAAGGCACTCCTATCGTATGAGAATTTTTTAATAACATTATAATGGTTTGGATAAAATGAATTATCATTATATTAAATATCAAATGCAATATAATTTTAGGTAAATTGTTTCTATTATTCAAAGAAAATTAATTTGGTGCCAAGGCTGGATTAACTTTATTTATAAAGAGGTTGTGTAGGCAGGCTATATAATAAAAAGAAAAAATTTTTTATATTTAATTCGACATTGACGTTTCGGTCGCAATGTCCACGTCTTCATCGAAATGTTGATTTTCATATAAAAAAAATCAAGGATTGCTTTGTCCTTCTTTCAATAGTGATCAAAATTACTTATATTAGTATGTGTATATTACATTCATTTATCACTAGTCACTCGTATATATAATATTGTTAACTGTGATATATGCAATAATTAATAAATACTGTAATGAGGTTTTGTTTTATCAATATTCAAGTCCTGATGAAGAACGAAAGATTACGACTGAGACGTCTGCATTGATTTAAGAATAAATTTATTAGATATAATAAAATTTTTCTTTTTCTCATGGTTGCCTTGAAAATAATTTTGTTAAAAAATTATAAAAAAAAAAAAATGGAATATTTCGTCGCTCCCTTTTAAGCCAGTCATGACCCTCTTCCCCTCCCCCATTTTATTAGTGCATTTAGGAAGCCTTTAGAATAAAATCTTTTTCTTGAGAAATAAGAATTTTAAATTTTTTGAATCAAAATTCCTAGAAAACTTAAGAATAAAATAAAACAAATAAAAGTAGATGAGAAAGAAGAATATCTGTGTCGCGTTTGTGCAAGTGTGTGCTTGTGTGTGTGTGAGAGAGAGAGAAAAGAAAGATGGCGGAAGCATAGTGGAATAAGAAAAGTTATAATGCTAATTAAAAATTATATTTATAAGTGATTATGAAAAATAGAAAAAAAAATTACAAAAAAGTAATGTCTAAATTATTAAAGTAATATAATAATTGAGAAATATATATATATATATATATATATAGAAATAAATTGAATTCATTTATTAAGAAGCCAATAAGGGATTTATTTTCAATTAAATGAGAAATCAAAAAAAAAATCTCAAATTATGACATATATTTAATACGACTTACCATTGAGAGTAAAAATGGAGTTATAATCCAAGACCAATATAAATATATACTAAATTGTATTAAAGTAAATTAAATAAATGACGGCATTTACAACTTGAAATGTAACTTTGCGATATTGAGAGGGAAACGACTCAAGTCAGAGAGTATAAAATTATTGGAGGGTCAGTTCAGAAAATCAAATTAATTTTTTTTCTTCACTTTTAAAGTTTATACAAAAAATAATGTATTAAAAATGTGAAAAATATTCTACTTTTATTTATTATATAAAAAATTCAATATTAAATATGATGATGAAAAAAAATATCGCGATTTGATAGTAATTAAAAAATGAAATTATTTTATAAAATTAATTTAATATTTTTTAAATTTACGAAAAACAGTTTTATTTTGAAAAAAATTATTTAAATTTACTTTTTAAGTTTCTTTTTAATAATTTTAAAAAATTAATTTTAAAAAATTTCTTCTTTTGAATATTCTTTTATTCTCTGCTTTTAGGTTAGTTTTAGAAAACCTTCACCAGGAAGCGTGGTTTTTGAAAAACAGAGAAATGAGAAAAGTGGGAAATTTTGAATTTGTTCTAAAATGCATCTTTGGTAACAAATCAGGATAATAATGTTTTAATTAGAGAAACTTATAACGTTTTTTCGGATTCGAGCTCATGTTATCTTCCTTTTGAGGTGATGTTTAAGCTCGTCGAAAGAGGAGAGGAGAATTAATTGGCTGTAGCCCCCAAGACCCTTGATGCTCTACCTATATACCAACGTTTTATTTATTAAATATATTAAATAAAAGATTCAACCACGGGACCGGACAGGGTCAGAAGGGCTTGCGGAATTGACAAAAAAAAGATAAAAAAAAAATCCATAAAAAGAAATTGAACCAGGAGAGAAAAAATTGTTCATACTTCTGAAATAAAATTTCGAGATAGCAATTTTAGGCCCTCAGGATAGCCTTTTTCTCCCTCAAAACCTGTCGGCCCTGCTTGCAGTAGTACTACACAGTAGTCATGAGGGGCTGAGTGGAACGCACCCGAAGAAAAGAATTTAGATATTCGTGATATATAGTCCTTTTAATTAAAAAAAAGACCAATTTCTTAGAAATTGAAAAAAATAAAATAAATTTCTTAAATGAATAATTTTAAAATTTATTATAAAGGGTAGGAAGAAAAACTTAATACAATGACATAGTTCAAGTTTGTGCCTCCTCTTTATGAAATGAAAAATTATAAAATTCTACAATGTTATTTTTTGCTTTCTCTTGTATCGGCAAGAAATAACTTTTCTTTTCGCTACAAGTGCCGCCACCCCCTCACCCATCCAACTACGCCATTGATAAAAAGTCCTTATATTTAAAATTATTACGGCAAATTATACTAAACTTAGACTTGAAAGGTCAAAAGGTGAAACATTCATTAACCCGAAGGAGAGAGATTGAGCATTAAACGTCATCAGAGTACAAAACTAAAATTTAATAGAAATCTCTTAACTTGAAATATTAATTAACTTTTTAAATATCAATAATTTCTAATTTAAATGAAATTTTGGGCCAAAGTTAAAATTTTTCCTACCAAGTATAAGTTTATAATAAAATTTTGTGTCAAACTGTTCGACCGTAATCTACCGTGTCTACAGATTCACACACAGGGACGATATTAACAAAACTGCTTTTCTGGAAGTCCTCAATTATTAATGAAAAAATCTGTCTTTTAAATAATCATGAATACTATTCTTGGGGTGAAATCTCTTTAAAAAAATCATGAGTACCACCCTTGGATGTTTTAAAAAAATGGAAAAAATTGATATTTTTTTTTACTCTTTTTTCAAAAATTCTATTTTGTAATTTCAGTTAATTTAGAGTAATCTATTTGCTAAAGGGCAACTGTTGACTCACAAAAGCTAATTGAACATTTAGGGTAACAGATTCGGAAATACCGTTAAGGACCCCTTAATGCTTTGTTCAACTAAAATGACTCTCCGTTGGTATTTAAACTGTTTAGATAATCAGTTGTATAAGAGTCAATTATGGCATGAAATGGAAAATGTTGACCTTCCCTTTAAATTTGATTTTTAAAAGTCTGTCTGACTATTAAGAATTTACTATGAATCACTAACAAACATTTTTCTTAAAAGAGGTTATGTATTAAAAATAGCTTTATGAGTAAAATGAAATTTATTAAAGTTATGTTGTTTTATCAATCAAAATAAAATGATAACTATGACCATGTTAAAGGAAAAAGTATTCTAAAATAATTAGTGAAAATTGAAAAGATAATTTTGTAATCTATGATAATATTATTTTTAGTGATTTTTTTAACAATCAATACTATTAGTTAAATAAAAAAGTGGTGCGTTTGTAAAATTATGTGATATTAATGTGAGGTTTGTGAGAGTTTTGATTGTAGTGAAAGTGAAATATGCAAATTTAAAGTAAAAAAAATAAATAAATAAGAAATATTGAACTAAAATGTAGTGAGATTGTTGAAAGTTGAGTGGCAGCTGTCAAAGTGTCAAAGGCAATACCTGTCGCATAACCAGGATCGGTGTCCTCGTCTTCTGACGCACCCAATTCATGATGACACTCGACCATCATCGGTTGATGGAGTTCGCAATGCTCTTGGTGGCGGAAAACTAGTGGAAATCGTACGCTACCGAGACTAGCACCGCTTCCACCGCCACAAACGGCCGCAAAGGCACTCCCCGGACCCATTGGTTGTTCTAAAGATGAACGTCTTGAATGAAGACCATCAGCAGCGATGACAGATCCAGTTACCGAGGCGGCATCGTCAACAGCAGAAGCTACGGATCCGGAGCCCGGTGACGGCGGTGGAGAAGATGCAGAGGCAACAGAACCGGCGCCCCGGGGGCTGCTACCCTCATCTGCACCCTCGGATGGATCATCGGCTGCACTTGCCGAAGAGGAAACAGGCACCGATGCATTTGTCGCATGGCGACGAGGAGATCGGCCTCGATCTGGGATCACAGATGTGGCACTCCAATAGCCCCACGCCATCGCGAAAATCGAACGGTGCAGAGCACACGAGCAAAGGCGACCGCGGGGTGACTAAGGGCTGCCACAACCACTGAATAAGCCACGACGACAGCGACTGCGCAGGAAAATGCAGCCGGGCGGCGCCTTAGGCTATCGACCAACCCTCACCACTGCCCCCGACAAACCACTTACATCCAGCACTTACCATCCAATCTAATTTCAAATCCAATTCTGCATTTGGCAACACCACAAACAGGTATTGTTTAAACAAAGATAAAGTTTCTCACGTTTCTTCAACTCGGCATCCGACTATTTGAAATGACAACAATTTTAATGGTTGATTTCAATCAGTTAAATTTTAATTCACTCCTTAGTGTTAAAATTTAATAAACACTTTTTTGGCGCGACCTTTCAACAATCTCATTACACTTCTTTAGTAAAATGAAAATTTAAAGTCAATCATTTGATTTTACTTTTTTCAAAATTATATGTAACTTAATAAGAATATTTTTGTAATTTATTTCATTGTAATAATGTAAATATATAGTGATTAATTTAGTAAAAAATTTGTAATAAAGTAATAAAATAGTAATATATAATATAAAAGAGGTTAATGGTGTTATTTGTAAATTTTTTATTATAAGTGATTAAAAACATGAAGATAGTATAGATTTAGGTTAATATGGAAGAAATTAATTTAGGTATTTGTCATTCCATGAGAATAAAACTGGTTCGGTGTGTCATTATATTAGTTTTGCAAATATTTCAACAGACATACGTCTATCATCTGAACTGGAGGAGAGGAGGATATCGTGATGAACGATGATCAATATTAAAAAAGGTACAAGAGTATATTAAAGGGGTAAGGTAAGCAGTGGCAAGGTTAAGTGTTCGTCGTTGATCGAGATATCCTCTTCGGCTATAGTGGTAATGTTGAAATATTTGTAAAATAAAGGAATGTAATGTGGGCGGAAAAACTTTGCTGGTTCTATTTTTCTAGATTATAAATTTTATAGTTAAAACCTAAAAACTTCTCTTTAACTTGTTATTTTATTAAAAAAAAGAAAAAGATAATCTAATAATGTTAACAGAAAATATTTAAATTAATTAAAATAAATAATTGTGTGATTTAAAAAAGAACTATTCCCAAGAATATACACTGAATTTCCCAATAAATAAGTATATAGATATATACTTAATATTAAAATAGAATATAGTATCTATTTGGCCTGCTTGGGTTTGTGTAGAAGAGATATTCAAAAAATTATTCTATAATTTTGGCAAAAGCAGCTAAATAAATTAACTTTGTATTTTAGGACTTTAATAAACCAGCCTGATTCTTACCAAAATAATTTGAACAAACACTGAATATACATAATTTTTAATTTTTTGATAAAATTAAAAAATTCTAAAAAAAAATAATAATAGTATGATGGGTTCGTGAGAAATTATATCAATTATCTTATTCTTTTTGTTGTTTCTTTTGAGAATTTTTTAATCGTATTCAAATCAATATATATCTACAGACATATCATTAAGTGGTTTTGCTCATGTTATTTTGATAAGACTCAAAATGGTTCATTAGATTGGAAAGGTGATCAATTAAGCATACAAATGTTTTTTATTTGATTGTTTCTTCCAAATAGTCATCACAGCCACAATTCACATTCAATAAGTTCTGATGGATATTCTAAGGTATTTATTAAAGGGAAATGAGCTAAGCTTATAATGCTGGGCAAATTCAATTCATAGCATATTTTAAAAAACTTTATCAATAATGCTTCCGTCTAAAGAAGGAAACGGAAACCCACCCTTGTATAATCCCAAGAATGTTACTCTCTGAATTAACAAATCCTTGACAACAAATTAATCCTTGACATATACGACAGAAGGGAGAGGTTTTGGTAATTGTAAAATAATAATAGTAATAATTGGTTTTAAATAAATAATTTTTATATATTTCAAGTCAGAGAAAATTTAAGCCGAATGGGAAAAAAATTTGTTGGGTAGAGAAAAAACTGCAAAATGTATCCATTTGCGAATAAAATTTTTATTGAAATGACTGCTTAATTTGTAAAATTATGATATCACTAAACTAGGGAGAAGTGTTTATTTTTTTGAAATTATTTTTTATTTATAAGATGACCCTGATTGAGTGGAATTTAATGTAATGTCCTGCTCAAAGAAACGCCTCGGAAATTGTTCTGGAATATAAGTTTATTAATTTTGTTAATTTTTAAGCAATTTTTTGTGTTTTTGTAATAATAAAATTAAAGTTTTTCTTTTGTTCATCAAGTGGCAATACTATTTTCAAAAATATGTTCTCCCTAGACGAGTAATATAGTCAATTTAAATTAAAATGAATATTAACTCATGTATATATATAAACGATTCTTTGTTTTTAATTGATACTTATGATGGATGTTTGTTACTCACCATGGATTGTTAGCTCGGAATCTTTATTCAATTCGTAGAGTCGAATTGCTTCATCTAGCTCAATTTGTGTTGAAATAATACAAGGATCACCTTCTTCATCAACCCATTTCATCGTAAATACTTGGTCGGCTGGGAAACGACACATATCCCTCATTTCTTGACATAATTGTTCCACACCGATGTTTGGGTCAATGTAAGTGATCATCACTTCTCTATACAATTAATAATATGACAATCAGTTAGATGAATTAAAACAATTAAAATGATATAAATTATTACCCATTGTATGCAGTTTTAACACGGATTTCTGGTACTTCTGTTTCTGGATGTAGTGGCGTTGGCATTTTTTTTAATTGTTTCAAAAATTTTTTACTATTTTTCAATCGTTTTCGATAAAATCTTGTTACTATTATGTAAAGTTGCCACAAACAATCCAACTTGAAATTTTTTTATTCCTAAATTTAAAGAAAAAACAAGTATTAATTGTTAATTCATGACACATAAACTGACCGTGATCTGAAGTGAATCATTTGAAGATTGCTGCACGCCTATTGGCTCCCCAGATCACGTGACAGAATAAACTCATCTCATTGGCTCCCCG
>JAAAKE020020816.1:0-10384 GCA_010014785.2 Anisolabis maritima | reverse complement strand
CGAAAATGATATTTTGGAAACAGCTGCATGCCCCCCTTGCAACAGTCTCGCGCCCCCCTAGGGGGGCGCGCCCCACATTTTGGAAACCACTGTATTAAAGCTTGAAATTACAAACTAAAGACGGAAACAATTTTCCCTCATGGGATTAGATTAAATTAAATTTTCTTTAAAAGTGAATTTTTACACTTACTCATTCTTATTTATATAAAAAAGTAATAAACTCTACCAGCTAATAAATCAAACGATGTGTTACTTTCTGAAAAACTTTTAGCTAATATTATTATCATGAAATTAGTTAAAGGGGCCGGAAGTGGTTCAAAATAGCAACTGCGTGGGAGAAAAAACACTTGGGACAAACAAGAGCTACCTTTCCCAGTTTGAGTGGAGGCCTTCGTAAATCAAAAATCGCTTGAGCTCTTGAAAGTAATAGCTATTTATCTAGCCTCCCTATCCCTAGGAAGTCAGAAGGGATGGTCCAGCAGGACGTCATTAAGCCCCTCTGTTGCTGAGCTCTCTTTCCCCCTTATCGACAGAGGCATTTAATTCGCCAGTCGGTTGAATTTATGGTGACTATAGAAAAGTCTCTTTAAAGGCATCTATTACCACAGTACTGAGTATATCGCACAATCGGAATTGGTTGCCCAATGAGCCAATCTGTCACGGGTTTGCTATGCGCTCGTCCGGAAAATGGAGGGTTAAGAAAAAAAAATATCAAAACTCATAAAACTTGGGTGATTTGTAATTTGCCCGCGTCCTCGAATCGACGAGGGTCTTATCAAAGGTATTCTCTGATGTAATCTGAGGAAGATCGAAGAAGATAATTTTTCTTCTTTCATTGGATTTTCTAACCTATTAACTTTGATCATATAAGAAACAATAGAAATTGGAAATAAGATTCCCCAAATAAAACACGGGAGGCTTTTCTTTTTCGTTCACTAAATCTATCTTCGTCAAGATAAAATTAATTTATTATTTTGACTTCAAAGGTATTTTAGGTCTAAAATTCGCTCTACAATAAATTTCTTTTCAAAATTTTAAGAAAGAGAGCAAAAAATAAATAAATAAAAGAAAACCAAAGGGATAAATAAGAATATTGCTTTATTTGTATTTGTTTTGAATGCCCTTAGCGCTCATTATCAGGATATTTTAAGAATTTTTTTTTTTAAATTTAATTCGTTTAACAGCCCTGTCACTTGCTGCAGAGGTAGAGGTTTCGCTTCATGTACAAAAGGCCAGTGGTTCGCCTCCGTCCTGAGCGACAAAAATTGATTTATTCACGATGAGATAGGGTGTCCGTAGATCAGAAATGTGTGAAAGGAGAGGAAGTCCGCCAGTAAGAAAACTTCTATCGAAATAACTCCCCAAATGTGAAAGGCAATGCCTACATTCCCTAGTGACTGGTAATGTCATTATTTAATTATAGCCAAAACACTTCACATTTTGGAAGTTTTATTTCGATAGAGACTACCACTCTGGCTGACTTCCTTTCCTTTTATACAAAAATTGATTTATAACATATTGGCTACCACTTAATATGAATAAATAAGGTCTGAGTCTAAATGACCTCAGATGCTGAAAAGACTTAAAAAAAAGCCTCTGGGGTAATAATTAATTTTTTTAAGTCTTTTATCAAAACATGAGGCATTTAGACTCCATCTTTATTTATATTAATTGGTAGCTAATATAATATAAATTTTTCTCGCTCAGGATGGGAAGCGAATCACTGACCTTTGGAACGTGAAGTTAGACCTCTACTTTTGCACCAAGGAACAGAGCTATAATTAATTTTTAATATAATTTTATATAATAATATAATTCTCATTTGTAATTAATTTGTTTAATAATTTAAAAAAAAATAGAATTATTGATAATTTGGATTTTAGTGTCAATGCCAATGGACCTGACATTTTTAATTAGACTTGTTCTGATGATGAGCTCTAAACCTCAACAATTGAATTAAGTATTTTCATCTTTTTGATTGCCTTTCCGTTTTTACTTTCTCGTATACATAGTTTAGGAATAACATTGTATTCGTTTAAAATTTATATCTAGGAATTTTGATTGTTCTTGGCTTTTGAACCTTCCTGAGTGCGAAAATTCCATTTTTCGAATTTGTCTGCATTTCTGTGTGTATTTTCGTTAACACGATAACTCCTTTCCGCTCTAAAGTAGATCAATCAAATTTTACATAAGGGCAATCCAACAATCGCATATCTCCTTCAACTTTTTGAATTCCATAAAACCGTTATCATCTTATCATTGAACATATGAATTTAATTGTTTCAGTAGCACTTAATTATGTATTAATAAAATAAAATAAATTATTGAATTATTTTTTTTTGTTTCAGAAAAATGAGTGCTAATAATCCTACTTGAAGCAATCTCCAGCCCGCAAATCAAAAATTGTAAGTTTTTATTTTTTACTTTTTTTAAAGACATCCGACCTCCGTTTGTAAGGTCTCTACCCTTTCAAAATCATATTTAGTAAAGATTGTTTTGCACCTATTTGTGCCTCCTTAATATTTCCTTATCTCGTTTTTCTAAATAATTATTATCATTTATATGGAACGGGATTCACTTATTTTGAATAAATCTTTGGGTCAACCCTTGACTATGGGGGCATTAACCGTATTCAATACTCCTGAATGAAATTCTTTGGAAAAAATGTTTTGATAAATCTCTGGATGAGTAAACATTTGATTTGGTTTGTAAAAAAGTTTTTCTTCTATTGAATATATTGATTAAATTATATATGAGTCGTGGAGACCTAAAAAAAAAACTACTTTTTTTTTTTTTTAATAAATATTTACTCTACTTTTTATATATAGGTAGAGATGTTTCTGGTGCTGTTTCTCATTATTTGTTTAGAGTTTCTGGTAGTTTTTGTAAAAGGTTTTTATGTCTGTTGAATTTATAAATAAATAAATTAGCTTATAGGCTCAGGTTCAAAACTCTAAAGAACTCTCTCAAGTTGGCTTGATCTTTAAATTTTCATAACAAACTCTAAGACCAAAGTTTTTTTTTTTTCATATTATTTATTTAGGTATTTTTAAAAGCTTCAAGGTGATAAAAAAAATATGGCTCGTAAATATTATGTTGAAAATATTAATTTTTCTTAAATTAAAAACGTTGTCATTCCCCCACCCTCTTCTTAATAATATTGGGGGAAGTTTTAATTTCTATTAGGTCAAATTCATTAAGGTATTTAGAAGGGGCTCAATAAGGCTAGAGAATATAACTAAGAACAATAGATAGTAAAAAAATATTAATACGAAAATTTTAGATTTAAAAAGCAATAAAATTTTATTTACCGTACATTAAAAAAAAAATTAAACATCAGTTCACATTGTTAATAAATAATGTTTTATGTGTACATAAAATAAAACTTTTCAAAAACTTATTCTCTGGTTTTCTAAAACAATTTAGATACAAATCACAAAATAGTTTAATGAAAAGAAAGAGGACTTACACAATATATCTCACTGATCAGGGCGTGGCCGCCCCTTATGATTTGTACCTAAAGATATGTACTTAAAGAAGAGCAGAGAATTAGTTGCTGGAACGTATTTCATACATACACTATTCTTGATTTCTGGGTAAGATATCTATGAAATTATTTAAAAGACGTTAGACAATATATTTGATTTTTTTAAATCACACAAATATTTCACCCATAATTAAATAAATAGCCATCTCACTACATATATGATGTTATACAGAAAATCTCAAAACGTAAGAATATTAGTAAAAACAATTGACAATCAGTATATATTTGTTTGTGAAATTTCCTCTATGCACGGAAAATGGCTTATTTATGGATGATATATATGTGGCTAGAGTTCCTTTAATTAAATGTTATTTTATATTCTCAGTTATGTTTTTACACCATTTATAAACAATGTAAATTTAAAAATAACGTGAATGAAAAAAAAATTTAATTTTTTTCAAATATATTGATTTGACACGAATCGATCACAATTTTTAAGGAAAAAGTACCTTAATAATTTAATAGCGAAATGAACAAATTTTACTAAAAATTTATAGATTTGAAAAAAAATTAAAAGATTTATAAATAAAAATTTGTTAAGGGTTGTAATTCGTTTTGTTATTTTATCATTCTACATTTTGTTTTAACTATTGATTTTTTTGGTTTGTCTGTTTGGTAGGTTTTTTTACTTAAGAATTTTTAAGTTTTTCAGCGCAACGACGACTCAACGTCGTATCGCCCACTTAGCCCTTATGTTACGGGTGTGATTATATAAACGTAATAAGATGATTTTAATATAATTTTTTAATTTCTTAAATTTTTTTATGATTTTTAGTTAATTCTGAAACCATTTTTCAATTTTTCCATTGATACAATTTTTTATACATTTTTTTTGTGAACCAATCTATCGTGTAAAAACAGGATCGAGTGTAAACAGAAAAAAATTTTTATTTTATTTATAGCCTCATTTCTCATTTTAAATTCAAATTAGCCCCCAAATTTATTATTTTGTTAAAACTAATTTTCTCTCCATACTTCAATTTTAAAAATCTTTTTTTTTTTAATCTTTTTAAATATTCATTTTTTAAATTGGAAAATTTTCGACCTCTTGCAACCCTTTATAGTGACAGTAATTTATTATTTTTTATTTTTCAAAAACGTATCCTAACTTATAAAGATTACGTACTTAGTTTTCGAATAAATGAAATTTTTTCTTTTGAGAAACTGGATATCAGGGTTCTAAGGCATAAATGCCAATCCTTGGAGATCCTGGGTTCGTCCCCGAAAGCCCACAGCCCATTCCCACAAAAAATAGAACGATACAAGATGATTCTTTGGGCCTTTGAGCACCGAAGTATTTATTTTTACTCTTTTATTTAAGTAAATTACAGGCCTTTATTTATCTATATTTTTAAAATCTTTCATTCATTCATACTGTTTGTTGGATGGATACTCTTTAAGATCTGATTATATTGATATTTCTCATAAGAAAAAATACAATTTTAATATTTTTATATCTCTTTACCATATGTGGAGGGTGAAAGGATGGATTTGAGGGTTCTTCAACCGAAGAAGAGGGTGATGAAAAAGAGTGGCAACCACTTTCATCAGTTCACAAGAAAGTACATTTGAATTCATTAATGGATTATATGAGAAACCGTTTTATAGTAGTAAAAGGTACGATTGAGGGAATAAACTAGATCGATGATTCTGTAACTGGATAGATCCCCTCTCCTACACACACACACACACACATTCTCATGGTCCCTTTTATCTCCCTTTTTGGGGCCCGCATAATGCTTTGTATCATTAGTAGAAATACAGAGAGAAACCATCACTTTGATCCATGCCAAAGACAAGAACAGTAAATAATCGGGGATAATAACAGCGTGAGACTTCTGCAAAATACAACACAACAAGATGATAAAATAATAAAAAAAAGAAGAGAGGAAAAAAAAAAACAAAAATACTTTGCTGTTAGTTTCTTTTGGTGTTAGAAAATAAACAAGACAGACTCCGAGATGCTCAAGCCATTTTAGAAGAGAATATTAAACATTTTACTGCCAAGCAGGGATTTCTTAGACGAGAAGCGAAGTTATGGGGGATGGAAAAAGGGGTCGAGAGAGAGATCGCCCAGGCAGCTAAATTACATTTTCTTCTTTATTTTAAATTTAAATAAATTTGCTAAGAAAAATTTTCGTAAACAATATATTATATAATCTTGAAGTAGACAGGTAAAATAGGTATATACAAACCAATGTTTAAAGGGAAATGGATGTAATTAACTGCTACTGAATAAATATATTTTCTCAGAGGATTTCATGGATAAAGTTTGATACTATTTACTTACTTTTTCTTCTAAGAAGTTATAAAAAAAACCGAGAAATAATAGCTTTACTAAATATAGGCGTTTTTTCTCTGATATAGGCGAAGTTGTTTAAAAAAAATATAGCAACTCTTAATTAAATTACATAAATTTATCTTGTTTTTTTAATCTACTATAAATCTCCAGAATCCTTAAAAATTATATTTTAAACATTAAATTTTACTTCCTCTTTTATATGTATTGTAAAAAAAATTGGATGTAAAGATTTCACCGGAAATACTGGTTTTGAGGTCCGTTGAATAAAAAAACCTTCACAAAATGGACTCTCTCTCTCTGTGTAGTCACAAAATTCGATTAACAAAATTTTATATAGCCTTTAAGATTTTAACCAAACACAGACGCCGATCCATAGAGATGCGAGACTTGACAATTGCTTTTTGTCTATTCTTCTGTGTTTGCTCTGCTTCAGTGAATCCAAAATGTCAAGACCCGCTTTACTTTGGACGCAGGTTTCATGGATGCTCCTGTTCACTGGAGCTAAATCAATCTCTACTTGTGGCAAAAAATCACTCAAGCCTAACTCAAAGATGACATTGAATTTAATAATTAATATTAATGAAGAAATTGATTTTTATTATTATTGCTAGGTGCGGATCCCAGGTAGTCCGATGAAAATTTATTTAAATCACTTGGATAATAATTGATATAAATTATTGGGCTTGGATAATGCTTTGTTAATTAAAATAAATATGTGTATCGTTTCAAGTCGATATGACTAAAAAAAAAAAAAACTAATAAATAGAAGGCAACAAAAATTTCTTTTATAAACGTTCATATATTAATATAAATTGAAATAGAAGGCCATACTCTCAAACAGAAACGTGATCTGAGAATCACAAAACGTGCTTCTCCGCCAAAAACTCATAACCGAAAATTTGAAGTAAATAAAAAATCCTCCTTAAATATTAGATGGTGAAAATAATAAAAAATAAATGCCCTTATACTCACCCTTCAGGTTACAAAGAGAGAGAATTTGTTTTGGTTTTATTTTATAAAAATTCATGAGAACTTTTTTTTCTTCTTCAATTTTTAATTATTTTCTATTAAATATTTTTAATTCGTGGAAAAAATTTAATAAAATTTTTTAATTTAAATGTGTGAAAATTTTTTTTAAAGAGAATTAAATTCATTTAAATTAAAAAATTCTTTTATGATTTACACCCAATACCCAAATTAATTTTTAGGTCGCATTTCACAACAATAATGAGTAAATTTAAATACAGGAATTTTTTAAATATCAATTTAAATTTGGCCATTAATAACAATTTGGTCATTAATAGGAAGTGAAGATTTTATTAAAATTTATTTAAATTTTTGACTTTTGATTAATTAAAATCACCCTTTGACTAAAATCTTAGATCCTAGATAGGTTTTTAATCAAATTAGCTTATATTAAAAGACGCTTATTACAATATGTTCTTTATATTGAGGTTGAATAAAACAAGAGTTATGGCATAAATTAATAAAAGAAAATAAATTTTTTTATTTTCGCATTGTTAAGATATCACGTAAATTGAAATTCGCGGGAGTCGAACCCACGTTTTCCCCGGTGCTTAGTTTATAGGCTAAAGCACCCTGGGACGTAAATCACGGGAGGATTTGGGTTCGAGTACCTCATTGTTTCAATATTTTATAATATTTAAGTAAAATTGTTCCCAATTCCATTGAAAATTTTTTATCTATTTCACAAAAGTTCACTTTAAATTAAATGAAGCCAACGAAGTTTAACATTAAAGAATTAACCTCATAAAAAAGAGCAACTTATTTAAAACAAGATTATAACAATAGATGGGCTTCTTTAAATCTTTTTCACTTTAAATATTCTAATTAAAAAAATTAGCTATCAAAAAATCTTGATATCGAGAGATTCAACTCCAAATAGAAAATGAAGAAAATAACAGAGATATAATCCTCACATCTAGAGAGCTTATCAGTAGAAAATGTTCCTTTGAAACGACCAAGAATTCAATTCATTTTATTAGAATTTTTCACCTAATTTCCGTTATTTTCTCATTTCCGATATAACAGAAACCATTCATGAACAAGATCTTTTCAAATATCGATAAAAATAAGAAAAAAATTCTTAATAAAAATGACTAATTATTTTATTAGACTTCTTTTCTTCTCTTGTTATATGGATATAGAAATCTTTTGACCTATCTTTTAACTATCTTTAGTTAAAAGGAAAATCAAAAAATACTTATTTTTTAAAAATTTACTTAAAAAAGAAAATTGTGTGCCTTGATTAAAATACTGATAAATTATTAATTACTCCCTGGCTCACTATTATATATAATAGTATAATAATATATATATATATGTCTAATTTTTATTTTGACTTATATCTCTGGAAACACTCATCGGAAACTAAGAACTAGCCCTAGGAGTGACTAAGAAGATAATCAAATTTGAAGTGAATCGGAATTTAGGAGCTGGTAAAAAAGGCCCTCCAATATTTATCGCGCACTACGAGTTTCTCAGCATGGACTCGGTGATAATAAATAAGACGTTTGACTTCATCCCTGGGCCATTTTTTATAACAATCCGTTGAATGAGAGGAGATTTATTTAAAAAAAAAGAAAAAATTGGGTATACCTAAATTCACAAAATTAGATTTATCAGAATATAATATATAATAATTTTAAGGAATGATTTTTTTTAACTATTAATATTTGCAACAGGAGAAAAGCAATTTAATAAATTAAATCACTTATTTAGAATAATAATTACAATGAATGACGTCAGACCCCACTAAGCCTTCGGGTACTCAGACCCGGGGGTAGTGAGCTAAAGGTTAAAACACATAGACAATGAACAATACTAAACACCAGGCACGTATCCAAAAAATAATAATATTTGATCATTTCGGAGTGGAGAGGCATGTACATGTATGCTTTATTCTCTACACATATGATTATTATATTCAAAACTTAAAATTCCCTCTTTTTATTCTTATATAAAATTGGAAATTTCAATTAGGCTCAACTTTGACATAGATGAACTCAGACCTCCTCTCCAATATGAATTAAAAGGGTTTTAAACCCTAGAGAGAACAAAAGGGCGAGGGACGAGGGTCAGACAACTAAATGACATGCATTTTTATTAAATAAAAATCATTCATTCATTATTATTATTATTATTATTATTATTATTATTATTATTATCAAACCACCCATATTAAATTGTTATTCTTATAAATTAATCAATACCTTAAAAATTTTTGTCATTGGTCGGTGTCATCTCTCCACTTAGAAAAATGAATAAATTTATAACAGAGGCAAAATTTTATTAACAAAATTGTTACTATATTTAATGCCAAAAACGAGTTATAAATCTCATCTCACAAATAATTTAATTAATTTCATTTAATGATTATTTTCCCCTTGGCATTATAATCCATCTTGATTTACGAGTATGGGAATTTCATTTAAACAAAATGAGGCAGAAAAAATATAAATATTGATCCAGAAATGTAATTTTTACAATTAAATTTGAAATCGATAATCCATATAATTTATATTAAAATTCCATTCACTATATGAAATATCTATACAATAAAAAATTTAGTTATGACCATCAAAATTTTGCCAGGACCTGTCCCTTGGTGCAGAGCTAAAGGCCTGGCTTCACGTACCAAAGGTCAGTGGTTCGCTTCCTGTCCTGAGCGACAAAATTTTATTTATATTTATATTGGCTATCAATTAATATAAATAAATAAGGACGGAGTCTAAATAGCCTCCTATGCCGAAAAAAGACTTAAAAAAAAATTTTCCACCTAGTTTTTTTTTTTTTTTTTTTTTTTTTTTAATTCTAACGTTCTGGTTCATAAATGCAAAAAAAAAATAAATTTTATAATATGTGTGTATAATATTTATCCCTCTTATATCTCTAGATTCCCTGAACAGATATGGATGAAATTTTACATAATAAGTGTATTTATAGTAGTAGTGAACCTATTTGGAGTATATATTCACGGAGGGGCGAAGAGAGAAATGAAAAATAAAATTGTGTAGTTGTGGATATCTTAACGTCCAAATGACCAAATTTTTGACCAATTTTCATAATAATTCGTTATATTAGAAGTGACTTATGTTTGATATATCATTCTGGAATCACTGAACTGAAATGGATGAAGATTTTCAAACGAGTCAAATCCTGTCTTCTTTTACCCCCCTGACTTCCCGTAATTGGAATAAGCTTCTTGGCTATCTTCTCTAAAACGTACAATCTCCAATCTTTCAAATCCAACCTCAACAAGCCTCTTTTAAAGTCCACACTCTCTCTTACTTCTATTCTTCCTGTATGTGACCACTGGTCATTATAGGTCTGTTGGACCTTATGCTTCCAAATCTAAAAAAAAATTATCCTATGAAGAAAAAAGAACTAAACCCCATATTCATAAATATTCCCAAGAATATTTAAGAAGAATTGCTAGGCTTTAAAATATCGAATTTCTTAAATTAAAATTTTTATTATGTGGCTACTTAAAATTTATTTTTTTAATTCTCCTA